>BJCO01634519.1:0-11126 GCA_018326465.1 Flaveria floridana
TTTTTTTTATATTTTTATATTAGAGGTCACTGTTTATGACCCTTTTGTAATAGTGCTTTTGTAATGTAATGCAACATTAGATGTTTTGTAATCGACGTAAGTTGTATTAAATGGCAAAAGTATTTATAGTAAAAGAAAAGTTTATCTTTGAATGTTTCCGCTGCAAATGCTCATTTGAGATGATTATGAATATATACTAAATGTATGTTTTATGTACAATGAACGACCAACTGTGAGGTGCCCGGGAACGGGGCCTTACATTGTATTTATATTAAGTGAAAGTTTTTAGGCGCATGAGCACTATTTGTGCGCATGAGACTGACTTTTTACACTAAGTATTTAGGCGCATGAGCACTGTTTGTGCGCATGGGGTTTAGACGCATGGGCACTATTCAGGCCCATAAGCACTGTTTAGGCGCTTTGGCACTGTTTAGACGCATGAGACTAACTGAGATGCCCAACACTTGGTAATTTTTCACTTCAAACATCCAACCCTTAGAAGCCATGTACTATTTAGGAGCATGAGCATATGCGAAACGCCCAACACTTAACCAAAATTTCAGACTTATGACAACTGTTCAGGCGCATGAGCTTGTCTGAAATGCCTAACACTTGTGCAAATTTTTTGAAAATTCATCATGCTCATACTTAGACTTCTGAGTACTATTTAGGCGCAAGAGGATACTTCTATAAGTCTAACACATGTAATATTCACATCTTCCACCTGAACACTGTTTAAACACATTAGCACTATTCATATACTAATTTTTTAAACAATTTGCCAAATTTTGACTTTCACCCAAAAATTTTTAAAAATGACCCTCAATTTTGACATTTTTAAGGACACAAAATGAGTGCCTTTAGCAAGATATTCAGCACACTTAATTTTTCAATTCTTGGATTGATTAAGGTATGATTAGATATGACATTATGCAGTCATACTTGGACTTAGAGAGGTCAATTGTCATAAAGAAATGCAAGAAATCACTTTTCTCAACTTGTTAACCTGACATATACTATAACCAAATCTCATTTGGAGATTGGGCACATTGGCATCTTTTTGCATCAGGTGAGAACATCCAGGTCTGTAATCACTTACAACAAAGGATATCTCATCCCTTCAGGTCTATGATGACTCATAACAAAGAAGTGATTAGCTGCCTTAAATAATTAGAGCTCATGGTTATTCATATCACCACCCGGTGTGAGATTATGACTTAACAAGAAATCGATTTGTGAAATCAACACTACTCATTAGTGCTAAGATAGACAAGCATGAATGCATGAGTGATTTAGTTTAACTACAAGAAATTAGTTTTTCTGTCTAATTGCATGACCTTACTTGCACATCATATCTGATCATGTCAGACTTTGTAAGCGAGTGTAGTATGCAACTAATCAAACTAATGTATCTATCATTTCTCACATATTGCATAGATCGATTCATTCCTAAATTATAAATTAACAAAGAAGAACTCTATTCTTGAAGTTTTTGTTTTATGTTTTCATCTTTTGATTTATCAATTTTCTATTTTTGTATTTGCTTTTCCTTTTTCTATTGAACATGCACACACAATATATACAATCAGGCAATTTACTTTGACAGATTCTCTTACTGTTTCCTATTCAGTTAAGGAAGGGTTCTTATCATTTTGAAGATACAAATGACTGAAATGCTCAAAAACAAGCTTTTACACATGGTAAATAAGACCAGTTGACTCTACTAAATACTCAAACCTTCCTGGCAAAAAGCTTTAGTAAATAGGTCAGCCAACTTTTTGTCAGTGGCAATTTGGATAAGAATACCCTGTGAATTGTGTGAAAGTAGGATACTCCAAATTCGGGAGTCAAAAAGTTTTATAAAACGTTCTTGTTTTTTCTTTCTCTATATAGAGATAGAATTATTGTCATGATTCGCGAACTAATGCAACGTCTAATTGGATTTCGTTATTGAAAACGGTTCGTAGACATGCTTCTAGAGCTACTCGATTAGCTACGGCACCTTTGACCATTTCCGAACACCTCATAGTATTTTCGGGGCGTCCAAAGAGTCGATCATTTCTGCATGATTTTTTTCTCGTGCACTACCCCCTTACAATTTCAGAGTTATCTCTGAGAAAATAATATCGAATCTCGATATGTTTTGTTTTAGAATGTTAGACAGGATTAGCTGTAATAAACATAGCAGCAGTGTTATCAATGTAAATAGGAGTTTTAAGAAAATTGAACTCGTAATCCAATAGTTGGTTTTGTAAGCAAAGGATTTGAGAATATCTTGTTGAAACAGCTATGTACTCAGCTTCTACGGTTGAAGCAGAGACATTTGTTTGTTTCTTACATTGCCATGAGACTAATCTGGGACCTAAAATATGATAACCACCCGTAGTAGATTTACGATCTTGACAATATCCTCCATAATCACTATCAGTATATCCATGTAACTCAAAGTTTCTTTCGTAAGAATACCATATCCCTAAAGCCAGTTTTCCTTTGAGATACCTGAATATTCGTTTAACAACAATTAAGTGGGATTCCTTCGGGTTTGATTAATACCTGGCACAGACACAAATAGCATACATTATGTCAGGTCTAGATGCAGTAAGATACATTAATGAACCAATCATAGATCTGTATAAAGTTTGGTCAATAGATTTTCCTTTTGGATCAGGCTCAATCTTGGATTTACATCAGCTAGAGTCCTTATGGATTGACAATCTTGCAGTTTAAATTTCTTCAAGAGTTTGTCAACAAACTTCTCTTAATAAATGAAATACAATCTACAGATTGCTTGACTTGAAGTCGAAGAAAAAAATTGATTTCTCCTATAGAACTCATTTGAAACCGAGACTTCATGATGTCTTCAAATTCTTTGCACAAAGATGGACTAGTAGAACCAAATATGATATAATCAACATACATTTGAACACATAAGAGATCATCAGTATCCTTTTTGATAAACAAAGCAGTATTGATTTTCCCTCGAGTATATCCATGTTGGATTAAGTGTTGTGATAATGTTTCATACCAGATTCTAGGATCTTGATGGGGACCATACAAAGCTTTGGTAAGCTTGTACACATGATGAGGGTATTCTGAATCTTCAAAACCCGGAGGTTGCTTGACATACACATCATTAGTGATCGGTCCATACAAGAAAGCAACTTTAATGTCAATTTGGTACACCTTGAATTTCATGAATGATGCATAAGACAAAAAGACATGAATTTATTCAAGTCTTGCAACTGGAGCAAATTCTTCATCATAATCTATTCCTTCCTCTTGGGTGTAAACTTGTGCAACGAGTCTCGCCTTGTTACGAATAACAATTCCTCGATCATTTGTTTTGTTTCTAAACAACAATTTTATGCCTATGACATTTTCTCCTTCAGGTAAATCTACAAGTTCCATACTTATTGTTTGCGGAATTATAGTAATTCTTATTGCATAACCTCAATCCAACTATTGCCCTTTAACGCATCGGTAACGTTTTTAGGAACAATTTGAAAAAGAAAACATGAGTATAAGCAAAGATTTGCTTGTTCTGATTTACTTCTCATAGTTCTCTCATTCAAAGGACCAATAATCTAAGACATTGGATGATTCTTGTGAATACGGGATGTTGGAATCTCATTACCTTGAATATGAAAATCCAGATTAGTTTGGTTCAAGTTGGAAAGCTGATGCAATAGGTTTGAAGAATGTGGATTGAAATTAAGGACTTTGGTCGGTGAGTTGATAAAGTAATCAAAATTACTAGTACCAACTATATCATCAGAAAAAGATGACGTTCTAGACTTAGGTTGTACAATTTCTGTACCATCATTAGGAATAGGTTGTGAAACACTTGGATTCTCTAAAATGGAATGATCTTCAACTTGTTGAGGATGGTCATTAGAATCAAAAAGTATTATTGAATCTTTAACAAAAGAGAAAAATGGAAAATCTGGGTTTGAGTTCTCCATATCATCAGAATCTGAATCATCGCTAAAAGAACTGAGATCTCCTTCTTGATTTTTCTTTTCACTTGTAAATTCAAAAAAAATTAGAATGTATTGAGTTTAACAATGAATCTAAATCAAATAACCATGCTGGACCATTTAAAACTGATGGAAAAGAATTTTGAAGGAATTTAATGTTGAATGTTTCATGTATAACATTTGTCCTAGAGTTATAAACTCGATAGGCTTTTGAAACAGATGAATATCCAATGAAATTCCATCATAAGATTTTACATCAAATTTTCCTAGCTGATCACTTGAGTTTAAAATAATAACTGAACAAACAAAAGATTTAAGATAATCTATGTTTGGTTTCCTGCCAAACATCAACTCATAAAGAGTTTTCAGTATGTCTTTCATAATTAAAGTATGATTTTGTACGAAGCATGCAGTAGATATGGCTTCATCCCAGAAAGTAATAGGATTTTTCGCACTTGCTAACATGGATCGTGCAGCCTCAATCAAAGTTCAGTTCTTCCTTTTAGCAACTCCATTTTGTTGTGGATTCTGGGAGCACTGAACTGATGAGCAATTCCTTTGTCTGCACAAGACATGTCAATAGTTAAAATTTTAAATTCCGTTCCATTATCGCTTCTTATTATTTTTACTTTTTGTTCTAATTGGTTTTCAACTTTTGTGATGAATTCTTTTAATAATTCAGTTGTTTTAGATTTAGCATTCAAAAATAAAGCCCATGAAAACGTTGTGAAGTCATCAATGATAACTAAGCAATAAGATTTTCTTCAAATACTCTTCACATTTGTTGGTCCGAAAAGGTCCATATGCAACATCTGAAGTGATTTAGAATTTGAGTTTATTTTCTTGGGCTTATAAGACGTTTTATGTTGCTTCCCCTTTAAACGTACTGAGCAGAGATCAATAGTGGAAAACTTCCTTGATGGAAGGCCGATATCATGATTTCACACTACAAGCTTGTTCATATTCTTGAAGTTGGAATGCCCGAGACGTCTATGCCAAAAGCTGACTTTCGTCATTTGATGCTTGAGAAATGAGGGAAGTTGTTTTGATGGATCAACATGAGACATAACCATCTTGTATACATCTCGATCCCTAATAGCTATAACAACTACCCAATCCTTGCTAATCTGAAAACCTGGCTTCAAAATGTAACAAAAAAATCATCAAATAGAACAGAACAAGATTTGTCACAAATTTGGGAAAGGCTTAATAGATTAAAGTTCAACTGTGAGCAGTAGTTG
This sequence comes from Flaveria floridana, assembly GCA_018326465.1. NCBI lineage: Eukaryota > Viridiplantae > Streptophyta > Magnoliopsida > Asterales > Asteraceae > Flaveria > Flaveria floridana. Next base: position 5,219 of record BJCO01634519.1, read on the forward strand.
ACTTTATCAAAGCTGATTATCCCATTGGATACTGTTCCTTCGCCTGTAATTTTTCCTCCTGCATCACCATCGAAGGCGACGTATGTACCATCTTTTAAATTAAATTCCTGAAGCAAGGCATGATTGCCTGTCATGTGCCGGCTACACCTACTATCCACATACCATGTGTTGATAGGTCTTCTCGGGTGTACCTACATATTAAAAAGATTAAGTTGAGCTATCGACCCAAGCCGAGATGGTCTTGGGCTTGCCAAATTTATCCATGATGGTAAATTGTTTAAAATAGAGTTTATTTAAATTTGGCTTGTTTTTAACAAATTTACCAATTCTGTTTGTTACAAATTTTTGATTATCTTTTATTTGTTTATTTATTAAAATATTGTATCTACTTTCAAGATCATTATCAAGAAAACTCACACCATCAGAATGAACACTTTTAGAAAAAAAATTATTTCCAAACTTTATCATGTTCATTCTCACAGATCGTGGAATAAATGTTTCTTGAATGTACTACTTTGGTCTCCCAAGTCATTCCATTGGAAAGATCTCAAGCCTAAGGAAGGTATTTTAGTTAATCTTTGAAAACCAACAATTTGATTTCTTTAAAAGTGTAGATTAACATAACCATTTCCTAATTTTTGATTAACATATTCTTTCCTTGGCTAGTTCTTTCTAAAGTAACAGTTCTTCGTGTTATGAGTTCTTTCATAACAAAAGGAACAGTATTTGTTAAAGTAACAATTAGCTGTGGAATGATTTCTCATACCACATATGTGACCATACCTGTTAGAAACATTTTTCAGTCTTATGATTGTACATATCACAGATTTCATAGTACCTTTGTGGTGATTTAAACAACTTTTGATTACTTTTGATGTTGATACAACATTTGATCCTTGTTTAGATTTTGGAGTTAAGAAGTTAATCTGTTGTTTTTGGTTTAAAATTTTGTTCTTTTGCACTTTTGGTTTAGACTTTTGTTCATGAACAACATTCTTAGATTCGTTAGAAACAAATCTTTTAGCGAAAGCGGAAGACTTTGAATCTGAACCTGTTTTTAGATCAGAGTTAGATTTGTTCTTTGGATTTGCTTTAATTTCTTGCATTGAGTTCATGTCAAAAAGTACCAGCAGATACAAATTTTATTGGTTTAAATTGATTTGCTTGATTTGTTCTTTTTGTTTGATTATCTTGACTTTTATTTTAAGAAGTTTTAGACTTAGTAGTTTTTCTTCTTCTTTTTTGATTTCTTGACTTTGTTGAACTTTGTTTGATTTCAGATTGAACATCTTCAGGTGAAGAATCTTTTTCAGTATCTTTCCCTTTCTGTTCTTTTTTCCATTTAACTAAATCTGGATTTTAAACCATAAGAGATTGAATCTTTAGATGTTCCTTCATCAAGTTTAAGTTTCTCTTTATTATTAGAATTTTGTTTTTCATTCTTTATTAGCACTTCTTCCAAAACAGATTCTTTGGGAACAAATATTTTCTTAGATTTCGGTCGTGGTTCATATGATTTAACTTTCACCCGATGATCGTTTTTTATCTTTTCTGTATCTTGTTCCTCAAATATTTCAACATTTATCCTTATCACTATCAGAAATCTTGTTATTTTTATTTTGAAATGCTTTAAGCTTAGCTTTATTTTCAGGAGAAAGATTATCCGTGTTAAAGTTCTCTAGTAAAGTATTTGTTTTGGATTCAGGCTTTGGTTCGTGAGTAAAACCTAAGCCTGCTTTTTGTTCGTCTTTTCTTTCACTTACTAGTTGTTCTAGAATTTTTTTGGAACTTTTAACATTAGCAAGATCAATTTGTGTTGCTGCATGTGCTATTTTCTCCTCTTCTAAATTCTTTATTGTTTCTTCAAGTTGTTTTGTAACTATTTCCAATTCATTTAAGGTTTTATTCCATGATGTTTGTAGAGAGAGAATCTTTTCATCAAATATTTTATGCTCATTTTTAAGTTTTTTATGCATTACTTCCTCTTGTTTGAGCTTGTCATATATTTTACGTGAGTAAGTTCTTTAGCACTCTACTTGTTCAAAACAAGCTTTAGTGCATATTTTTCTCTTACTTCAACTGAAATTTTAGGTTATTTTGAGTTAGAAGTTTCTGAGTTAAAAGATGAATTCTCAACCTTTGGTTGGTTTGATTGTACAATAAGTGCAACTTCTTCAGAATCCTCTTTAGGATTAGACTTATCACTCTAGTCATACTCTTCATCTTTATTTTTAGAATTACCTTTAGCCTTAGGGTCATTGTCTTCTGACCAATCTTCACCTTGAACTTCTTCAATAAGAGATAAACTAGAGGTTAGATTAGTTGTAAATTGCTATACATAAGCACTCCAATCATATCCATCCTTAATGCTAACAATAAGACCTTTCTTTGGCTCTTCAAATGACTTAGATTCATCTTTAAGTTCAAGCATTGATAGACTTTGATATCGCTTTTGGAAGGTCTTCTGAGACGATTGTTGAAACCTCTGATTGCTTGAAATAGCTTGACCATTTCCTCCTTTGTTTCTGGGAGCTTCACATTCCCTAGAGAAATGCCTATAGCTGTTAAAGTTGAAACACATTGACTTTGATTTGTCAAAGCCAACAGTCTTGTTAGCACTTGGCTTGTAGTTCCTGTTGACATAAGAGTGTTTCTGAGTCTTGTACGCAATCATCACTATTAGCCAGTTTAAGTCCATCTCTTCTACATCATCTGGATCCATCTCGAACAAATCCTGCAAAACATGATCTAATTGAGTTAGATGACTACCCTGATAAGCTTGAAAACTAGCCATAAAAGAAATACAAGCAGATTCGGACTCCTCGTCCTGTAATAGGATGTTAATAACATCTTTAACTTTGCTACTTTTAGCAGAGTTAACAGATGGAGTCTCAGCTTGAGATTTAGAAGTTTGAGGTTTAGGAGGAGATTGAGTTTGAGTTTGAGATGCACAGGCAGGAGAACTTGTATATGAAGAGTCTATAAAGAATCCTGCTCCAACAAACAAATCACCCTCTTCTTTTGGTGAGTTATCATCCTTTGCGATAAAATCATTCTCCATTGTGTTTGCTGGAGATGCAACATACTTATACTGAGACATTGATATTGCTCTATCATTGTTTCTTGAGCTTTCATCAATCTTAACCGATTCAATCTTGGCAATCAAAAGATGAAAGTGCATAGGAATTTTTCAGTATGGTTCAACAATGTCACTGTTTGTTTCCATAAAGATGGAAGAGCATTGAGAAGTCTAAAATTTAGATCTTTGAGATCATTTTTGACGCCAGCAGTTGGCATCTCAGAAATAAATTGCACAAATCTGTTCATCCTTTGGTTTACTGTTTCACCAGATAGGCACATGATCGCCGCCCGACCGAGTACGTTTAGGTCGGTGGTTGATTTTGGCTGGAAGATTGTATGATAAGAAAGAGGTGATGGTGGTTTAAGGGAAGAAGACTGGTGGTGATGACTGGAACTGGAATAGGCAACGATATGGGCGTGGCGGCTTTACCCCAAATAACAAGAACGCGAGGGTGGATGATCGACGGGTGGTTGCAACAGGCTCGGGAACGAAGAAGTGCGGTAAGTGTGGGAAGGAGCACGCTGGTGAGTGCAGGCTGGGGCTTAATGTTTGTTTCAAGTACGGGAAGCCCGACCACATCTCTAGGGATTGCAGAGTAGCGAGGTACTACAACTGTGGTGAATTAGGCCACCTGAGCAAGGAGTGCAAGAAGCTGAGGGAAGAGAGTTCAGGAGCAGGGAAGAAGACCGGAACTGAGGAGCAAAGGGCAAGCACAAGGGCATTCATAATGACCAAGGAGGAAGCTCGGACGGACCCTGATGTTGTGTCAGGTACGTTTCTAGTAAACCAAACTCTTGCCTTTGTGTTATTTGATTCAGGTGCTAGCAGAAGTTTTATTTCTGCTACTTTCTGTGCTAATTTGCCTGTTAGTAGTAGATGTATTGATGAGCCCTTTAATATAGAAACTGCCATAGGTAAGTCTATAAGGATTTCTGACTTGCTTGAGGGTTATGACATAGAACTAGAAGGTCATAAGTTCCTTGCTAGACTGTTCGTGATGACCATAGGCGGATTCGATGTAGTCCTAGGAATGGATGGGTTAGCAGACTACGAGGCGAACATTGTGTGTCATAAGAAGATGATTAGATTGACAGCGCCTGACGGGAGTTCGGTGACAATATACAGTGATTGAGTTACGATGATTCCGAAAGTGATTTCGATGGCGGTGGCAGGAAAGTACATGACGCGTGGATGTTGTGCTTATTTGGCCTACGTGAAGGTTGTGGACACGTCAACACCATAATTGTCTAATGTACCGGTGGTGTGTGACTTTCCCGATGTGTTCCCAGAGGACTTATCAGGTGTGCCACCAGATTGTGAAATCGAATTTCAAATTGACTTGATACCATGTGCTCAGCCGGTAGCTAAAGCACTGTATCGTTTTGCTCCCTCAGAGATATCGAATTGATGGATCAACTGCAGGAGTTGCTTGAAAAGGGGTTCATTAGACCGAGTATCTCTCCTTGGGGTGCTCCGGTCTTATTCGTAAAGAAGAAGGATGGTAGCATTAGTATGTGTATCGACTACCATGAATTAAACAAGTTAAATGTAAAGAATCGGTACCTGTTACCGAGGATTGATGACTTGTTCGATCAGCTTCAGGGTGTCAGTTGGTTTTCAAGGATAGATCTTCAATCTAGCTACCATCAGTTGAAGGTGAAGGAGCAAGATATCCCTAAGACAGCTTTTCGCACACGTTATGGACACTACAAGTTTCTCGCTATGTCTTTCGGTTTAACTAATGCGCCAGCTGCTTTTATGGACTTTATGAATCGAGTGTGTCGGTTGATGTTGGATAAATCAGTGATTGTGTTTATCGATGATATCATGATTTATTCGAGGATTGAAGAAGAGCATGCCAATCACATTCGGGAGGTGTTGGAGACATTAAGAAAGGCGAAGCTGTGTGCTAAGTTTTCCAAGTTTACGTTCTGGTTGCGCGAAGTTCAGTTCTTGGGTCACGTGGTAAATCCCAAGGAGATTATGGTAGACCCGGCGAAGGTGGAGGCGGTGATGCAATGGAAGTCTCCAAAGATGCCATCAGAGATCCATAGCTTCTTAGAATTGGCGGGATATTACCGAAGATTCATCCAAGACTTCTCTAAGATAGCTTCTCCGTTGACCAAGTTGACCCATAAGGATGTGAAGTTTGTATAGGGTCAAGATCAAGAGTAGGCTTTTGAAGAGTTAAAGATGAGGTTGACGCAAGCTCCTGTTTTTTCCTTACCCGAAGGAAGTGAGGACTTCGTAATCTATTCAGATGCTTCTTACTTGGGGTTAGGTTGCGTGTTGATGCAACGAGGGAAGGTTATAGCCTATGCATCCTGACAGTAGGCTAATTATCCTACTCATGACTTGGAGCTGGCAGATGTGGTCTTTGCCTTGAAGATTTGGCGGCACTACCTATACGGGACAAAGTGCACCATCTTCACAGACCATAAAAGCTTAAAGTACTTCTTCGAGCAGTAAGATTTGAATATGAGGCAGAGGTGATGGTTGGAGTGACGGGTTTGTTAGAACATAAAACACAAGTTTAACCACTTAAACTTTCTGAAAAACGCAGTGGAGTTACAACTTAATAAAACCCATTTTATAAGCTGAAAATAATGTTCTTTAGTGACCATTTAAGATGGAAAAACGCGGCCACCAGCTTTCCCAAAATAAGGGGGGATCTGCAAAACATCAATCTTGCTCTTTTGAAACCCAAATCAAAAGGATCTTTAATATGTGAATGGACAAGCTATAATACATGTAAAACTACATAAAATCACAGCCACAATGAGCTGTGATTTCTACCTCTTTGAGCAGCAAGAAACGACCAAAAGA
>BJCO01634520.1:0-13103 GCA_018326465.1 Flaveria floridana
AAACTTTAACCACTTGAACTCACCAACTTTATGTTGACACAATTTTCTTTTTGAGCATGTCTTCAGGTACAGCTAGGGAGAATAGTTGAGCTATAGAAGATACCTAAATCCGAGGCAAGAAGTAAGGGTAGGTGTTGAAGACAAAAGTCGAGCCTAGAAGCTTTAGTTACTGAAGCATCAAGAAACTTTTACCAAAAGATTGATCATAACACCTATAGACTGTAGATTTAGGCACCTTATGAATTGAAATAGAGCCAATACTCTAATGTAAATGTTGAAAGTTGTAATGTATTAAACCATTTAGTTTCCGCTGCATTTTGGTTGTTGTTTACTAATCGTGACGTCCCGCCTCTCTGGGCCCGGGGTGTGACAGTAGGAATTATTGTTCTTCCATAGGAACACTTGTCTTCCGCAAGATATTTCTTCTTCTGCAGGAACACATGTCTTCCATAGGGGATTTCCTCTTCCGCAGGAGCACTTGCCTTCCGCAGAAAGTCAGTCTCCTTTGGGAGTTGCATGTACTTGAAGGCTGATCTTGTAAGGCTTCTGCAGGAGTTCTACTGAGTCCTTGATTTGTTCCAGAGTATCTACGGAGGAACCTTTTGTTCATCCGTAGATGTTTCCAACACTTAGTTTCTTGAAACTGACTAATACTACTGATTTTCCTGCAACATACATATAAAGCAACACAAAATATATGGGTTAACCTATACACATATATTGCATACATAATGATGAAAGGTTACAAAAGTTATTACAATGATTGACTAAAGAAACTAAACCTATACAAAACTCTAGACCAAACAAAGAAAACCTATGAGAAGAAGACAACTCTGGAAGGAAAATCTCTTTCTTCAAAATTCTCCAAAGCGAAGAAGAAGACAAGTGAAAACTTACCTTCGGAAGGTAAATTGGTCTTGAAAGAAAGGAATGCTTCCGAAGTACTAAAGTCCATTGCAGTGGATGCAAGATCTTCTGAAGGTCCAGTTTCCAAAGCTACCTAAGTCATCAAAACTTCCAAAGTATTGAAGGTCAATTATAGTCTTCCAAAGACGGTTTGGAAGATAAAGAAAGGCCATGTGACTGAAAAATCTTTATCAACAACAACAAATGATCCTCAAAGCTTGCATGTAGTATCTATTACTGTTGCATTGTCTTCATTTCACTTTGACAAGCCTAAGACCAACAAGGCTTAGGTTTCCAAATATATCTAGCCATCTCTTTTTATGTAGGAACAATAAAAGACAAAAGGATATGTATGGATCATTGATAGTCGTTATTCCAAGCACATGACATGCAATGGCTCTTTGCTTTAAAATTTTGAGAAAATCGATTGAGGGCCAGTTGCTTTTGGTAGAGATTCAGGTGGTTACATTATTGGAAGGGGCAGAGTCACAAATGGAAAGCTCAATATTTAGAAGGTAAACTTTGTCAAGGAACTTGGGTATAATCTACTACATGTATCCCAACTTTGTGATAGTGACACAACATGCTCTTCACTAAACCTGTTCATTGTTCTTAAGCCTGGGGTGGTAATTCCTTAAGAGCATATCCTACTCAAAGCCCCCAGGAAAAGGAACATGTATAAGATGGATTTGCAGAAAACATCTTCTTTGGGAGAAGTTTCTTACAAGTGATGACCATTGTAATGAGTCTAGAAGGACCTCTTATTATTTAGTGATCACAGATGACTTTCCAAGATTCACTTGGGTCTTCTTCCATAGAAATACGGATGAGCGTCCTGAGATCTTGAAGAGCTTCTTTCTAAAAATTGAGAATCAATATGATCACAAGGTTAAAACCATAAGATATGATCAAGGCACTGAATTCAAGAACCAAATCCTGGATACATTTTGTGATGAAAAGGGTATTATAAGTGAATATAGTGCTTCTAGGACTCCTCAGCAAAATGGTATTACTGAGAGGAGAAACAGGACACTTATTGAAGCTACAAGAACCATTTTATCTAACTCTAAGCTGCCTATCACCTTCTGGGCAGAGGCAGTAAACACCACCTACTATGGTAGAATAGAGTTTTAGTAGTCAAGACTCATGGTAAGAATCTTTAGAGTTGTGGCACAAAAGGAGACCTTTCATTGGCTTTCTTAGATCATTTAGATATCCTTACGTTTTGAATACAAAAACTCAAGTAGCTAAATTCACTAAGAAATCAGATGATGGACACTTCATTAGATACTCTTCTCAAGCGAAGGCTTATAGCGTATACAATGTCTGAACTAGAGTAGTTGAGGAGTCAGCCAATGCAACTATCAATAAGCACACTCCTAGTGTGAAAGATTTTGATCTTGATTGGCTATTTGATCTTAATTTAGTTATCCATTATTTTAACAAATCTTCTAAAGATGTTTCAGGCTCTACAGGTAACTTATCAATAGGAGAATCTGACCCAAGATTTGAGCTGACAAAACCAAGCAAGAAAACTACTTTAGCTCCGGTGGTAACTAACCCTATTGATGGAAATCTTATCAGCACAACTATGACAAATTTAGCTGATACATTTGAGGTGCCTACAAATTCCAGTATAGAGGCACATAATGCAAATGAAGGAGTTTCCAATATAGGAGGAAATAGAGGTGGTGATAGTGATTAAGAGTTTTTTGATGCTGATAACCACTCCATAGAAGACAACATCAATGATGTTACACACTCATTAGATCAAGCTTCTCTTGATAAGTGTACTGATATGGTGGGTTACACTCCATTGCCAGATCTGATTTTCACAAATTTAGATTTTCCCAATTAAATTGCTGTCATTCCTTAACTAAGAATCCACAGGTCACATCTCACCACAAACATCATTAGAGATGTTGAGACAGGGGTAAGAACAAGAGGACAAACCCATGATGAAAATGTTTGTCTATGCTCTGGTTTCTTATATAAGATTAAGCCCAAGAAAGTTAATGATGCTTTAAAGGATGGTAGTTAGGTTGAATCAATGCAGGAGGAGTTGCTTTAATTCAAAAGGCAAAAGGTTTAGAACCTATTTCCTCTTCCTCAAGGGAAGACCACAATAGGTACCAAGTGGGTTTTTAGGAACAAGAAAGATAATAGAGGATTTGTTATCACGAACAAGGCAAGACTAGTTGTTTAAGGATACACACAAGAAGAGGGGATTGACTACACAAATATTTTTGCTCCAGTGGACTTGAAGCTATTAGGATATTCCTTACTTATGCTGTATACAAGGATTTCAAGGTCTACCAACTTGATGTTAAGTGTGCTTTCTTATATGGGGTGATTGATGAAGAAGTGTATGTCAAACAACCACCTAGTTTTGCAGACCCATATCATCCTGATTATGTCTACAAACTTGATAAAGCTCTTTATGAGTTGTATCAAGTTCTAAGAAAGTGGTATGAGACACTATCTCAGTATCTCTGCCAGCATGGCTATAAGAGGGGTACTATTGATGGAACACTCTTCATTAAAGGAACAGGGAGTGACTTGATGGTGGTTCAAGTTTATGTAGATGACATTATTTTTGGGTCACCTAATCCAAAGATCTGCAATGACTTTGAGAAGCTGATGAAGAATAGTTTTGAAATGAGTGCCATGGGAGAACTCAATTTCTTTCTAGGAACTTAAGTGAAGCAAATTGAAAATGGCATCTTCATAAATAAGTCAAAATATGTACAAGAAGTACTCACTAGATTCAACTTGACTGAATGTAAGGATGCAAAGACACCCATAGCCAGAAACCACTCTTGTAAGGCCTCGTTCCCGGAGACCTCACAGTTGGTCGATCATAGCATTATACATTTAAAATATTACACATTTCATATCATAATCCACAGAATTAAGTTAACAAAAACCATTTATTTCATTTATAATTACTATTGTTAAGCAATACATCGTTGTTCATCAGTTACAAAATATTGTTTAATTTCATTACAAAATAACAATATTATCAAATAAGAAGGGACGTCAGTCTTGCCCCGCCGAGTAGCTGCACCCTCGTGCCATCCTCAGCAACAATTACCTGCCAACTGAAAATGCATAAAAGTCGGCATTGCTGAGTGAGTTCTAGTTTTAAAAGCGTTAAAATACCTTTTATAACTTATATGTGAAAATACTCTTTTTCAATAAAATACTCTCTTTACTTTCGTATGCGACCACACATCATACATACTTTCAGATAATGTTTATTATCATCATTATTCCTTTCTTTCATTTCTTACATTATCATATGCATTCATTCATTTGGCACTCTTTTCATTATCTTTCACTTTCATCCGGACCAATGTGCAATACCTCGAAAATTATGCATGAATTTGATGCTGGGCCTGTGGTCTATAAATAGACTACGAACATTATGCACGAAGCTAAACCAGTCATCAAGGTTATGCTACAAGGGTCCCGTCAATCTCAATGATTGACCCTGTGCACATCCTTTGGGTTAGCTAAACCGTACACAGTTGAGCTAACGACAACATGGTTGTGCACCTCCATTCATTTTCTTGCAAGACTTTCATTCATTCTTTTATGTTCCACTTTTCGTCATCATTAATCTTTCACTTTTTATTAATGATAATACTTTATGTTTATGATCATAAACACACCACATAAAGTCACACAATAATAAGTAATATGGAACATAAGCACAGGCCATAAACATAAACAATTATAACCCTTAAGTCAAACTAGGGTCAAACCCTAATAGTTCTGTTCTTTCCAAAATTTTAGAAAATTTCTAAGTGTTATAGGCACTTTAGCACTATACAGGCGCATGAGGCATGTTTAGGCGTCTTTGAACTATATAGGCGCATGGGCTTACTTAGGCATTTCAACACTTAGGTGCATGAGCCACTTCAGGTGCATGGGCACTATTTGGGTGCATGGGCACTTCGTTTTAACAATTAAGTTAACAAAAACCATTTATTTTATTTGTAATTACCGTTTTTAAGCAATACATGATTGTTCATCAGTCACAAAATATTGTTTATTTTCATTACAAAACAACAATATTATCAAATATGAATGGATGTCAATCTTGCTCCGCCGAGTAGCTTCACCCTCGTGCCATCCTCAGCAACAATTACCGGCCAACTAAAAAAATGCATAAAAGTCAGCGTTGCTGAGTGAGTTCTAGTTTTAAAAGCGTTAAAATACCTCGTATAACTTATATGTGAAAATACTCTTTTTCAATAAAATACTTTCTTTACTTTCGTATGCGAGCACACATCATACATACTTTTAGATAATGTTCATTATCATCATTATTCCTTTCTTTCATTTCTTTCAGTATCGTACGCATTTTTACATTTGGCACTCTTTTCATTATCTTTCACTTTCATCCTGACCAATGTGCAATACCCCGAAAATTATGTACGAAGCTGATGCTGGGCCTGTGGTCTATAAATAGACCACGAACATTATGCACGAAGCTGACCCAGTCATCTAGGGTATGCTACAAGGGTCCCGTCAACCTCAATGATTGACCCTGTGTGCATCCTTTGGGTTAGATAAACCGCACACAGCTGAGCTAACGACAACATGGTCGTGCACCTCCATTCATTTGCTTGCGAAACTTTCATTCATTCTTTTATGTTCCACTTTTCTTTATCATTAATCTTTCACATTTTATTAATGATAATACTTTACGTTTATGATCATAAACACACCATGTAAAGTCACACAATAATAAGTAATATGGAACATAAGTACAGACCATAAACATAAACAATTATAACCCTTAAGTCAAACTAGGGTCAAACCCTAATCATTATGTTCTTTCCAAAATTTTAGAAAATTTCTAAGTGTTATAGGCACTTTAGCACTATGCAGGCGCATGAGGCCTGTTTAGGAAGCTTTGGACTATACAGGCGCATAGGCTTACTTAGGCGTTTCAATACTTAGGCGCATGAGCCACTTCGGGTGCATGAGCACTATTTGGGCGCATAGGGTACACTTAAGCGTCTGATCCTAACACTTAGGTGCAAGAACTACGGTTCAGGCGCATGAGTATACACTTATTATTTCTAAGGCATTACTTAGGCGCATAAGCTACTGTTTGGGCGCATGAGGGTACTGTTTGGGCGCATGAGGGTACTGTTTGGGCGCATAAGCCACACTTAGACTTTCTAAGTCCATTTTCCAGGCGCATGAGCCCTATTTGGGCGCATGACCCCACTTAAAGTTTTTCTAAGGCAATTTCTCAGGTCCATGGGCCCTGTTTGGGTGCATGAATACCTACATAACATATTTCTAAGTCATTTTTACTCCCAAACATCATCTTAACCTATTCTGAGCTTGTTACTACCATTCTAAGCATCAACAAAGCATCAACAACCATGAAATATCCAAACACATACACATATGCATACGGTTACATAAATAATATTTGTAAAAATGTTTTACATGCATTTTTACCCCTAAAAACGTTTAAAACAAGTAAAACCGGGGTCCAGTAACTCACCTTGTACAGTGCTTGAAACAACTTCTTCGAATTCAAGCTTTCAAAAGTTCAAAACACCTAAAACACCAACACATAACCCGAACACATATAAACACATAGAAACATGTAAAACTCGGTTTCATGGTCGAACATCAAGTAAAACCGAACCAATTATGCAAAATTAACTTACATTGGCCAAGATTAGCTGTTTTCTCTCCCTAAAACCGAAGAACTATGCTTTTTCTTCTTCTTCTTTTCTTTTTGGTCGACAAAACAGAAGTTTGGTGATATATATGGGCGGCCATACTCAAAATATAATAAAATATTTGAGTTTTGTCCATTTTACACTTAGCCCCCTCCACTTTTGCTCCTTTTCATTCTATTCTAGATAGTTTTATCTTTCTTTTCTCAAAATTTTTTGTTTCTTTTATTTTGACAAAATTCTGGGTGTTACAACTCTTTAGGACCTGATTTGAAGGGAGAGTGTGTAGATGAATATCTTTATAAGGCTATCATTGGCTCTCTTATGTATCTCATAGCCAGCAGGACTGATATTATGTATATCACATATATTTGTGCAAGATATGAAGCCAACGCCAAGATGTCACGCCTAGTAGCTGTCAATAGGATTCTTAGATATCTCAAAGGTGCTCTAAAATTAGGCCTTTGGTATCTAAATTTTTTTGACTTCAATCTATGGTTGCAATATGACTACAAATTCTACATCTGGGGGATGTCAATTCCTTGGTGGAAGAATCATCTATTCATAATGTAAGAAACAATCCCATGTGTTTGCATCAACTGCTGAAGCTGAATACATTGTTGCTGCAGGCTACTGTGCTTAAGTGCTTTGGATTCAAAATCAAATGCTGGACTATGGATTCAACTTTAAAGAGACTCCCATTAGTATAGACAACAACAGTGCTATCTCTATTACAAAAAATCCTATACAACACTCAAGGACAAAACACATCAACAACATATATCATTTGATTAGAGATAATTTTGAAAAAGGATTGATAAAACTAATCAAAGTTAACACAAATGAAAAATATGCTTATCTGTTCATAAAAGCTTTTGATGAGAAAAGATTTAAGTATCTTGTATCAGCTATTGGGATGATTAATTTTGAGTAGATTTTCTTAAACTAAACTCAAGATTACTTTTAAGTATGTGTATTCTAAGTTGTCTATATCATCACCTATATAAGCCCAGTTTACTTTGGAAGAAAATTTTTAAAATAATATTCCTTACCATTCTAAAAAGTTTAAGATATATTTTATCTCGGAAGACAGTAAGTTGTCTTCAGAAGAACATTATGTCTTCAAATCAAATAACTACTTATAAGACATTTACCTTCAGAAGAAGTTCTGATATATATTCTGAAGCTTAAATTTGCTTCTAAGTACTTATATAGTTCAAGTACCTATAACATGTCATTCTAAAGTGCATTGCTTCACGGAGGGGTGGATTTGATGATCTATCCGACCAAATCCAGAATGCTTACGTAGCGCTAGTGCTGAATCGCCCATTCAGCTTCTCCAACATGATCTTATCTTACATGGTCGAGAACCTTGAGGCCAAGGGGAAGGAAGGCTTCTGTATGTACCCTTATTTTCTTCAGATGATCATTGATCAGAAGCTTCCTTTCCTGCCGAAGGAGAGAGATGATTCAGTCACTCTTGAGGTTATGGATGATATGACGCTAGGAAGGATGAAAGTGTACCGGGGCAAGCAGGTGAAGCCCCCGGTGAGGAGATTGTTTGGGCATCTGGCCTGGGAGGACTATGTGGCGCCCGCTCGCAAGAAGTGGCATCACGATGACAGTGACTCGGATACTGAGCCTATAATTTTTCATGCTGACGATGACGATGACGATGACAGTGGTGCTGGTGGAGATACAGGCCCAACTCCATCTAGGGCCACTACCACTGATGTTCCATCTCAACCATCCACTCAGGGTGGAACTGAGAGGGCTAGGTTCCATCAAGACTTCCTGCCTGATAAGGAGGAAGAGTCAGACGAGGAGCCGCTGGTAAGGATAGTGGGCAGTAAGGTTGTTGCCACTGAGAGAGGGATGGCGGCGGTTGGTGGACCGAGTCCAGGGATGCTAATACTACTAGTGATCCTTCATACATCCCTGACCATCCCATCAGGGGGAGCATCCTCTTCCAATGGCTCAAGGAAGAAGAGAATGGATCAGCCCCAAGGAATGAAGAGCAAGAGGAGGAGGATTACCCTGATTACCACCACATCCACCACCTCTACCATAGCCACCATTACTACCACACCTCCTACCACCTCTACCATAGGCACCACCACTACCACACCTCCTACCACCACCACTACAGTAACCCCTTCACCATCCACTCATTAGGTTAAGAGGATTAAGGATTTGGAGGCAAAGAAAAAGAAAATCATGCTCAGGCTGAAAGGATCCCAAGATGAGCCTTTAAGGATCAGGGAAGAAGAAGAAGATGATGATGATGATGATGATGATTCTGGTAAAAAAGATGAAGGTGATGATGAAGGACTGAGTGGAAAGTATGGAGGCGATGATGATGACGAAGAAGGTGATGCTGCTACGTCAGCTTCTACCCAGGGTCAGGACAGACGCTATAAGAGAACTCATGATGAAGAAGCCTCGTCTTCAGCTCCTCCAGTTGAAGAATTGACCGATCAAGATAAAAGTAAAGATTAGATGTTTTGTATTTATAAACTTTTGTACTTGATTTGAATATTACATTAATGTAATTTATGGTTACTTATGTTTATCTATATTTAAATGTCTTGATTTAATACTAATGATTGATGTGTTTAAATGTTTAAATTAAGCAGATCAAACATCTCAGCAAGATGAATATGATATTGCTCCCCTTTAGCAAATCAAGTCTCAATTCACAATGATTCTTGATTTTCAACGGATTGTCAGAAGGTCGGTGAGCTACACTCCCAAAGAAGGAGAAATCATACACGACCTAACTGATTAACAACTTGCTGAGATGTTCAGACTGAATCCTGACGAGCTTATCAAAGACGCTCCAAAGGTCGATGTTATGAGTGATGATGAGTTGAACGATGTTGATGAAATAGAGATAGAGGATGTCACGTCTGAACACTATCCAGAGTACACTGACCGAGAGGGCAATGTGATCCCCGACTTGGGTGACACTCTTAGCAGTGCTACATTTGAAAAACTAGATGAGATGGAAAAGGAAACAGAGAAGAATGAAAGCCAAGCCCAAGCCTCGGACGCTGAAGTTGATATAAAGAAGGCTGAATGGGCAGCTTGTTTTGCTGAGATACAAGCCCAACGCACAGCTCAAAAGCAAAATGCCTACACCAAGCTCTACAAGGTCAAGAAGCATCTAAAGGTGTCTGGCAAGATTATTGCGTGGTCGTATTTTGAGGATCTTAACATCTATGCAGTTAAGAAGGAGAAGGGAATAGAGTACTTCAGATATCCACATGATCTGAAGACTCTCCCTGGTTTTGAGCTCAACCAGTTGGCACGCCTAAATCTATTATATGCTAATCCTAGAAAGATGTCAGGTTGGTTTGAGGTAGCATTAAGGAAACAATACCACACCAGGTGGGTAAACTTCAGACGTCAACAACCGACAAGGTATATTCATAGGTGTGAAGTAAATCCCATTTCTGGAAAGCCTAAAGTGGTGCTGAAGTGGAGTCCTCCGCGCACAATGTTCAAGATTCCCTTAAGGGAAATGCCACAGGACTTCACTCCACACTTCAAATGGTGGTATTACGATTGGAGAACAGGCGAAGCGATCATAGTTCTAAATCGAGCAGGAAAAATGGAAACTGTCCGTGTATTCGACCCTATGTGGCTAACAAACTTGTCTGCTGAATATGTTTACACACTATACAAGTGGCCACTATTCTATGATGCGCAAGATATTGTACCAGCCCTCCATTTCCAGAACATTATACGACTCTGTTTTGCATTTGAAATACATGCAGGAGTTACTAGAGAGGAGAAGTACAAGAGGTTTGAGGAGCTAATGAAGAATGCCAGTCGTTAATGTAAACTAGGTCCAAGGGGGAGTTTGTTGATACATATGTACCTAGTTTAGGAGCTTAATGTAAATGTCTGTCATGCCTTACATATATGTAATGAATGAGTTGAATGAAATACAAAATGTAATTGATGCTTATAATGTTTCATGTTTCATTGTTTATTGTGTAATAAAGTATATTGAACTGACTATATAGGTTTGAGGTTATTGTGTATAGTTCATAGTCAATAATGATTGAGAAACTATTCAAACTTAATCGTATGAAGTCTTCTGCGAATGGACCATGCTAATGGACCATACACATGAATACTCCATGCTAATGGACCATTCGCACGACTGAACCAGGAGACTGGATCAGTCCTATGACTGAAACATAAGATTGACTCAGTCGCACGACTGAACTTTCTGTCATGCGTATGACTCAATCGCATGATTCAGTCGCATGACTGAACCATGCTAATGGTTCAGTCGCATGAATGAAAACTCCAAACCTATAAATACCACTTAATTCATGGAAAAATGAGACTTTTTGACACATACTCATAACCTAGCCGTCCAGAGCGTTCAGAAACCCTATTCTAAGTTCATAGTTCGCAACTGATCTTCATCTACTCATTCTTAACATTTCTTTAATCTTTAGATTGATAGGGATTGCGTTCTCACTGATTGGATCGCCAATCAAATAGGATTCCACACTATTTGATCTGGTTTCACGCATTATCAGTTAGTACTTCATACGTACACGATCCTGACAGATAGGCCACTTTCCCTACCCGAGCAATGATTCAGAATGGTCCTATATACCTTAGACTTAACTTTCCCCGCTTCCTGAAACGGATGATCCCTTTCCAAAGCGAGACCTTCAACATCACTTTATCACCCACCTTGAATTTGATTGGCCTACGTCTCTTGTCGGCATACAACTTTTATCTATCCTTTGTTGCCTTCATAAAGGCCTTGATCTTCTCCAACTTTTCGGTCATAGCCTCGATCACCTCAATGCTCCCCAACTCCTTCTGCCTGATATCGCCTCAACACATGGGTGTCCAACACCTTCTACCGTATAACATCTCATAAGGGGCATACCAATACTGGCACGATAACTGTTTCTATATGAAAATTCGGCTAACGGTAAGTGTTCGTCCTAACTTACACCAAAATTGATAACGCATGCCCTGAGCATGTCCTCCAACGACTAAATCTTTTACTCCAACTGACTATCTTTTTTAGGATGGTAAGCCGTATTGATATCTAACCTCATCCGCATCGCATCATTAAATCTCTTCCAAAACTTGGATGTAAACCGAGTGTCACGGTCGGACATGATAGACACCGGTACACCATGACGAGTTCCAATCTCTTTGATAAACAGATCTGCCGATCTCTTGGATGAATACGTCTCGCGGATCAGTGGGAAATGAGCCCTCTTACTCAAATGATCAACTATCACCCATATGGCATCATATCCCCTTGCCGTACGCGACAACTTCGTAATGAAGTCCATGGTGATGTGCTCCCACTTCCACTAGGGAATGTCCAAAGGTTGAATCTTCCTGTATGGCTTCTGATGCTCCGCCTTCAGTTGCAGACAAGTAAGGCACTTACTCACATACTCCGCTACATCGTGCTTCATTCCCAGACACTAATAATCCTTCTTCATATCTTGATACATTTTTGTAGCACCGGAATGAATAAGTATCGAGTCTTATGAGCCTCATCCATAATCTTCCCACGTAGATCCCCAAAACAAGGAATCCATATCCGCCCCGATTGGGTCCTGACACCAAGAGTGTTCTCCCCTAACTCAGTGACTAGACCTTTCATCCTTTCGGAGTTAATCTGATCTTCTTTCAGCGCTTCATCCTGAAATTCTTTGACCTACTTCATGACATCGGAGGTCATAACCAACTAATACGCCTTCACCCGAATCGGTTCAGGTCTATCGTTTCAGCTAAGGGCATACACCACCACGTTGGCTTTCCCCGGATGGTAAGTGATCTCGTAATCATAATCCTTTATAAGCTCCAACCATCTCCTTTTCCTTATGGATCTTCAATTATCAGGATGCATAGGCTATAACTTTCCCCCGTTGCATCAACACGCAACCCAATCCCGAATAAGAAGCATCTAAATAGACCACCAAGTATTTGTTCCCTTCGGGCAACGTCAAGACAGGAGGTTGAGTTAATCTTGTCTTTAGCTCTTCGAAAGCCTTCTCCTACTCTTGACCACATACGAACTTCATATCTTTATAGGTCAACTTGGTCAACGGAGAAGCTATCTTGGAGAAGTCTTGGATGAATCTTCTGTAATAGCCCGCCAAACTCAAGAAACTATGGATCTCGGATGGCGTATTGGGGGACTTCCATTGCATCACTGCTTTAACCTTCGCTGGGTCCACTATGATCCCTTCAGGATTTACAACATGACCCAGAATACTCTGATAAGCTAATACAACTCAAAAATACTCCAATGAACACACATACATGCATAGATGATTTAGTTTAAATATAAGAATTTACTTTCTCAATATAGTAGCATGAGATTGTCTACACATCATATCTGATCATGTCAGACTTTATTGTCGAGTGAAATATGCAACTGATCTCACTAATGTACTATCATTTCTCACATGTTGCAAAAACATATTC
>BJCO01634523.1:0-19629 GCA_018326465.1 Flaveria floridana
TCTTATACAAAAGTAAAGTACGTTTTATTATAAAACTAGGACTCACTCAGTAACGCTGACTTTTATGCATTTTCAGTTGACAGGTAACAGGTTGCTGAGGATGGCACATGGGTGAAGCTACTCGGCGGGCATGACTGACATCCATTCATGTTTTGACAATACTGTTGTTTTGTAATTCATTCAACCAATCTTTTTGTGACTCATGAACTACGATGTATTGTTTAACAACAATGTTTATAATGAATGAATGGTTTTTGTTAAATTAATTCCGTTGCTTAAATTTATAATATGTAATGTTTTATGTGAATATTGCTGTGAATGACCAACTGTGAGCGTCCCGAGAATGGGGCCTTACACCGAATGTGTTATAATACACATATTTTCTAAAATAAATAAACTTTTACGAGAAGTGACCAAAATATTTCAATGTAATAAAGATGTTTTATTCTCAGAAAGTGACTAATTATGTTGGGTGAAATGCATTCTCACAAGCATAATTTACCAAATGTTGATTAAGTTATATACAATTAGGGTTTTGATTAATCGGAGCCTAACGTATTAACCGTATCTCGATTGCATTCAAATTTGAGTTCTTCGGTGCCATTTTAAATATTGTTTTATTTAAACTGTTTTGGGGGGAAAGCATGATGAACTTTATTTATACATATGTGATGGGTAATACGGGATTAATATATGTTATGAAGGTATGACTTGGGTCAATAGTATAGATGTATACTATTGAGGCCCTAAATCCCCCTATAATCATTAACCTCGGGGAGGCCACGGACTATATTGGTAGATCTATCGGGTTATAATGGCCCGCTCTCGTAACCAGTTGCATTGGCCAGATTGTAGCGAGGGAATTTAAATGTTTGGACTGTTGTGGGGAAACGACGTGTTTCTTGGTTTGATTATAGACTTATGACCTAAATTAATCATAGTACCTAACTGGTCTATGTTGAGTATATTATTTCTCGTTACATCATATTGTTTAAAAAAATCAAATGTTTATAAGGTTAAAATCCCAAATGCTCACCAACATTATGTTGACGATTACTATCTTTCATGTGTTTTTTCAGGGTCATAGGTAAACTCTGTATGGATTTACTGGAATGTGTCTTTGGAGGGTCAAACATGTCGGTTGTTCTCAAGTAGTGATAATCTAATAATGGGATGTTGTTGTTTGACTAAACAATATGATTGTGTAAGAAACCGTTTATCACTATGTTATGTTTGAAAAGCGTTTAAAGAAAGGTTCTTTCTTAATCAAATGTTAAATTATTCGCGTTTGACTATAATCATTGGATTAGTTCCAACTTCCGTTAATACCACGTTACGTGACTTTCCGCTGTGATTTTCGGGGTGTGACATCTTCAACCTCGTTTCCCATCTTCAATCTCATTGTTATATTTTTACAAAATCATCTAATAATTCACCTCAGCCAATTCTTCATTCCCATACCTTAACCTCATATATTTAAGGAAAACCAAACACATCTATTATATTTAGGGGCTTCCACTCATTTAGAGCTCACATAATATGTTAGGCATGACACGATAAGATGCGAATATGATAAGTGAAGACACAGATGCGATATATGATGCGGATATGATAAGTGAAGACACGAACACGATACGATAAAGAACACGACACGATAAATAATCGTGTTATTTTTTCAAACACAAACAAGAACTTGTAAGCGACTATAAAAATTATATTTAGGGATACAAAAGTTGTCAAAAGTATATAAAAGTCTTAAATGATATGTAATCCTTAACATGATAATTCTTGACATATTTGAAATAAAAGTCCATAAAAATCTTAGTCAACTGATTACATAGTTTAAACAAGTTTGTTAATAGACGGAGTCCGGAGAGGCCTTAGGCGAATATTGGTGTCTTGATGGGTGGTACTATGGTAGCGATATTCGATTGGAGTAGTTGTGAAAATAATGTTTTTTAAGTGACTGTGAACAACAATGGCATATATCATAAATTATGTGTTTAATCAATTTAATAGGCTATATATATAAACAGGTACTTTAACATGTTAACAAATGTTTAACCTGCTAAGACATGATTTATATCATGTCCTAAATGTATCAACATGTCAATAACACAAAACCTGTTAAAATCATATCGTGTTAATAGGTCCATGTCAGAAGTTGTTAGTCTTTTATACATTGTTGTGAGTGGATGTTAGTAAAACAAAATTTTAATAATCAGAGTGTCAGAAGTTGCTAGCTTTTTGTATTTTATTGTAAGTGATATGGGTGTAAGTAAAAGATAAATAATTTAAAAGAACTAATTAGATATCATTAATTTAAATGAAGATAATTATAAAGAACTAGATGTTGTACCGGCGCGTTGCTGTGGAAATATGTATCACATTCGATGATGTTGACAAAAGGTGCATAGCATGACCATATACTATTCATTTACAAAGGTTGTACATGCCAGTTGTTTGTGTTCAAAAGAGCAGTTTATGTTTGGATTACATAAGAACTGGCCTATGTAGGTGTTGTTAGTGCACAAAAGGCCTCTCTGATCTTATTCTTCTTTTGCATTTCATGCTTCCTTCTCTGTAAATGAAAGCGAAAATATAGTATAAGAGGGATAAAGAGTGACATTAACTTTGAGGCTAAGTGAGAGTAGGAAAGTAGTATGCAGGAAGCAAACATTTATAATAATGTACTTGAAATTAATCAAGGTAAAATAATATATATTTCATGTATAATGTAGGTAGATGAATGCCGAGTTTAGATGTTTACATTTGCGCTTTGTCATGGACATTTTCGTTGAAGGCTTTTATGGTGTCATTGGCGGTAGTGTTAGTGTTATTGGCGGTAGTGTTAGTGTTTCGGTAACTGTTGATTGTTCTTGTACTGCTGCTGGTGGGTTCGTGATGCTGTTGATAGTGAATGTGAGATTGGGGTTGATAGTTACTGTCATGATCTTTAGTGAGCCAATAATTGATTACATCATTTCTGGTATTTGGCTTTCTTCAAAGAGAGTAAAAGTGATAGAATAAAAAAACCTTTGATAGGCAAATGTCAGCAAAAGCCTTTAATAAGTGAGATTACACACAAAGTGAGATTACACACAAAGAGAGTAGGAGATGACCTTTAATAAGCAAAAGCCTCTGCAGCAGCAAGAACACAGACGAAAATAACCCGGGTAATGAACAAACAATCAGCACGCAACCATTAAAATAATATTTTCAATAACTTAAAATGGCCATTATATAGAGCATGATAGAATAAAAAAACCTTTGATAGGCAAATGTCAGCACAAAGGCAACAACACGGATAGGTAGAACATGCATAATACAACTGTCTACTCAAAATCAACATAAAAATTAAGGGAAATAACCACATTGAAAGGACAAAAGAGTTGTCATTTAGGAAAAGCCAATAATATATTTCTAAACAACATGCTTTTTTGATTGCAGCAGGAGGTTAGCACCCAAGAAAACCTCACAAAAAAGCAAATGCCCACATCAATAAGAAATTATCAATCTATTTTCCGTCATGAGAAACGTTCACTATATGTACCTGTACACAATGTTCGTAGCGTTGCAAAGCAAAGTTAAGAAGGCAGTCATAGAAAACAAACGACAACAAGAGACAATCACAAAAAAGGACGTGTGAAATACCAAAGGCCATCATCATCAAACGCACACATCGAATAGTAGCATTTTGGCATTCCATGCGACGACAACAACCACAAAGTAATCACAGAAGGGAGAGTAATCCAGAGATGTTATAACAAAAGGGCACTCAAAGCAGGCCACATGATTCAATAACATTGCTCAAGCATGACAAAAACCATTAATTATTGACGTGGCAGCCCAAATCCAACAGAACCAACACATATCAACCTACAGATGAGATGTCACATGCAGTTTAAAAATCAAACTCATAATTTCTCCAATATTTACCTAAAAAACCAATATGCAGAACCAAAACACATATAGAAAGTGTTGATAGTTGAATACGGACTTTAAAACACGTAACAAAAAACACACATAGACATAATTCAAATCTCACTACTAACTTAACGCCTCATTATATTAATAAATAGGAAGAGATTTGGAAATTGACCCATTGTGACCCATTTATATACCTTAGAAGCTCTCTAGATTAAAAAATTGCAATAGGAAAAGAAAGTGATCATGGATCTGATGAATCCATTTATATGCGCATCTACTGAATGTAAATTTAACTGAAACTTAAAATACACTTCACAAAGACAATAAACTCCCATCTGATATATAATAGAAAAAAAACCAACCCGCTGCAAAATAAATGATTTTGTTATATATTTGTTACAGGGCAATACTCTAGCAATCCCCATTGATCAATCCTTTGTGTTGAAGTTAGTTGATTCATTTGATTTTAGAAATCAAAGAGAAAGAAAACAACTGAAAACAATGTCGCGGTTCATCAACTGTTTATCACAAATGGCCCTAGCCAATGTAAACGATGAATTTGCTTTGCCATCAATGGATGAACATAAGGTACTCATTGCTCCTACATTGAATCTATTTCATAAACGTAAAGATTTATGTATGCATCACCAGCAACCTTTGTATGGTGTTTGTTAATGCATTGGACCGTCATTATAAATGGAAACCTATACTAAACTCTCATAAAATAGGTTATTTAGGAGTCAATAAAAGCAACCAATTGAAATAGTACATTACAAAGCACCTCATCAGCACACCGACTTTGAAGACATGATTAAAAAAAGCAACCCTATATTAAAGAATACTATATAATCTAAAATCTACAATCCTAGTCTCCACCATGGTTTGCTAAAAATGGGGAAACCGTAGGTCAAAAAACCCAAATCTCCGATTTATGTTGAAAATCTAAGAATCTGTCTAGCATCGACATCTAAAAATGATGATTTTAAAACTAGAACAAAAGATTTCTCTACTGTTTCAAAATCATGTCACTCAAAAACATAGTGGCAACAACTACAAATCAATAAGAAAAGACGAGGAAGATGAGAACAGGGAAGTCAAAATCAATTCAACCATGGAAAAACAGTTACAAACCTGAGCAACCAAACAACAACAGAAGTTGCGGCGCCAACAACGCTACCTGCAACACAAACATAACGACAATAAGAGACGGATTAGAAAACCCCTGAAATCAATGATGGAAGCTACGCTCATAGAAAGAAAAGAAGCTGATCTGAAGGAGAAAGGATGTAGAAAACGAGGCGAACGGAGAAGATGGGCTATCAAAGTAAAGAAGAGGATGAGACACGTGCAAAGAGGCATAAAAAGCCAGAGATGAGGAGGCAACTATGTTGTACAAAACGCAGTGAATGTTGTAAGTTGAGCTACAGTAAAATCACTCAGAAACCTTTTTTTTGTGATTAATATATATATAGTGAGATACGAAAGAGTTTTAAAAAATTAAAACCAATTTAAACGGTATTAATTTAAATGATATTACTTTTTAATTACGCTATAAAGTTAAGGATAAGATTGGATTGTAAATAAAATTTTTCAAAAACTTTAGGGATGAAGCATTATCAAACCACACAATGTTGACCGCCTCATATAACCATATAAATAAAGGATGCACCCTTCAATTTCCCCAAATTACTTTCTTCATCGTCACGATTTTCTCCTAGGGTTTTCAATTTCATCATCATCATACCCAAATCTCCCAACCCAATTACCCCAATCAACCCACCATGTCGTCGCAGAAGACCATCGTGTTGAAGAGCTCCGACGGCGAAACCTTCGAGGTGGAAGAGGTGGTGGCGTTGGAGTCACAGACGATCAAACACATGATCGAAGATGACTGTGCTGACACCAGCATCCCCCTCCCCAACGTCACCAGCAAGATCTTGTCGAAGGTGATCGAGTACTGTAAGAAGCATGTGGAAACGACGAAGAGCGAGGATAAGACGGCGGAGGAGGATCTGAAGGCGTTTGATGCGGAGTTTGTGAAGGTGGATCAGGGGACGCTGTTTGATCTGATTCTGGTTAGTTTTGTTCTGGTCCTTTTGACTCTTGATTGGCGTTGTTGATTGTTTGTTTTGATTGATTGATGTCTAGGGTTTGGTCTGCAATTTGTAGGGTCGATTCTGATGATCTGTTTTCTTGAATTGATCATGTTGATTTTGGGTGCCTTTAGTTTTAGGGTAAATTGAGATAGATAGATCCACAAATTGAGATGGAAAAGAACCTTGTAAGTGGTGTTTGGATATGGGTTTTTGAGAGATTATCTTTATTCAACTTATATTATATGGTGTATTTGAATAATGAGATTGATACTAGTTGCAATAGAATCAGTTACATTGAAGTTGATATGTTTAGTACATTCGCTAGGCGTGATCAAGAGGATTGTTTTGGTGTTGTAAGGAAAAGAATTAGTGGGTTTGGGGAATCAATTTTAAGTAGAGAAACACAAGAAAATTATGGTAGAGAAGGATAGTCGGTTGTGCATTATTGTCCTATTTATCTTAGTTAAAGCAAAGCTGAAGTACATGTGCATATGATGTTTAAGGAGTAGAAGAACATCCAACATATTATCTCTACTATGTCTACTGCTCAATTTGGCTGATGCTTTGTTACACCAAAAGTACACTCACCATTGATTAAGATGAGCTTATGTTATTATTATTACTACTTGATTGCCTGTAAAGCACAACTCTAAACATTCCTTAATCTGCTTTTGATGTGGGAATATTGTGTGAAGCTATTATTGTATGATTATATGTATGTTATGGGATTAATGTTATTTGGTTTTTTCTCAGGCTGCAAACTATCTCAACATCAAGAGCTTACTCGATCTGACCTGTCAAACGGTGGCTGACATGATCAAAGGCAAGACTCCTGAAGAGATCCGCAAGACTTTCAACATCAAGAATGACTTCACCCCTGAGGAAGAAGAGGAAGTACGCAGGGAGAATGCATGGGCATTCGAGTAAACTTTCCCGACCTTGAATTGTTTATACTGAAAAATTAAGTCGTTAAGGTGCTTTGTCCTTTTCTTAGAGAAACAAATCTTGAACATCGTTTATGTCGTTAATTAATGTTGAATCTGATTCTCATCTTGTGTGGTGGTTAATCTTTGTCCCTGAGCCTTTATTCTTGTGATTGTTTTGATGTGTTGCGTAGAATTTAAAACCTTATAGTCGGGTTTTCTACCACTTGATGCAAAGATCTAATAACGTCTACTAACTTATGAGACTGGTAAAACTAGTTTGCCATCGTTGGCTGCTATCTAAGGCTACAGACGGGTAAAAACGATCTATTGATTTGGGTTGAGTCTTGATGTGTTGTTGATTATATCCAGGTTGTTATCTTGTTAATGTTGTTGCTGTTAGCCTGTTACGTTCAGTTTTCTCCTCAATTGTGTATCGTGACAAATCCGTGAATACAATCCCTTGAAGGGGCACTTGTATCTCGTGTCTGTCATGATCCCTGTGGCTGTTCAACATCAATGATAAATATTTACAAGAGATTAAAAGTAACCTTCAATGTACAATGAATGATGTTATATGGATTTTAACTTTTAAGTTTGATTCTTTTTGGGTATTTAGTGGATTTTAACTTTTAAGTTATGTTATATGGATTTTAACTTTTAAGTTTGATTCTTTTTGGGTATTTAGTGGCTGGATGTTCATAAACAATCTGAATTGAAATGGAAGCAAGTTGGTCGGTTTAAGATTAAAGGTTTATACAGGCTTGGTTTAGGGGCTTTTTAGATGGTCTAGAACCTTGGAAATGGTCTGATGGTTTAGGGTTGGTAGATTCCAATGTTATCACGACTGGTTCGTCCCGAACCGGTGGTCGGACCGGGAAACCGGACCGGTTCGGACCGGATTTTTTTTTAATTTTTATGGGTAAAAACGGAGTGTTGAACATAAATTAGTGTGTTAGATTATATAGTTAAGTTTTATATATAACTATAAAATACATTTATAAATTATATATAAATTATTTATATTTGATTATATATATAACTATATATATAATATACTATATATATAATTATTATGTCATCCGGTTCTTAAATCCGGTCCGACCACCAAAACAGTAAGGTGTCCGGTTTGACGTCCGATCCGATTCTGAAAACCTTGGTAGATTATGTAGAACTTTGGAATTGGTCCTGTTAAGCACATTGACTGGTTCTGATTGTTCACGGATTTGCTGAATGTGTAGAACTTTTGAATTGGTCCTATGTACACACCCACTAATTTATTTTCAAATTTGAACCAAATGTTTATGACAAGACTTTAGTATGTATTAAATATAAAAAACTGTTATAGAAAAATTTTTAGGGTTAAGTTTGTAAAATAGTAACTAACTTTTATAATTATTTTAATTGGGCGATTCAAGTTTAAAAAGTATTCTAATTGGGTTATTTAGTTTTCATATTTTATATAAATTATAAGTCTTAACATGTTTTTAACATGTTTTTCTTTTTGCTTCAATTATGAAATAATTTATTTTTGATGCTGATGTGGAACGGCGACGTAAATTTAAGTACTTTCTTTTATTTTAAATGTAATTAACATGTTTTTTAATTTTATATTTAATATAATTTCATATATTAAAAATTCTGATCATAACATCTTCTCCTTTATTATTTTTTTAACATAAGAAAATTCGATAATAACTCGATTTGATGATTTAGTAGTACAATTTAAGAAACATATGCATGAGTGAACAAATTAAAATATTTTTAAAACTTTATTGCTGTGATATTTTCTCAAACTTTTTATTGTGGCTTTAAACTACCAACCAAAACTACAAACAGAGGGGAGCTCAATAGCTTATACGCCTCATCCAGGCCCACAAAGGAAAATTGTATATTTTTTATTTTAAGTTTGGTTTAATTTAAATAGAGAACTCTTTTGATGGGAAGCTTGTAGGAATCAAATGAAGACTGCTTTGGTTTTATAACTCAAAAAAATGTCATAAAACTCTTGCGCCTATCCCACATAATCGCTGTAGATCCCCCAAAAAAAGACGTGTGTAGAAATCAAAATTGAAGATAGTTAGTGTAATGCAGGTCTTTTTCTCGGTTGATGGCGTGCTTGTGTGATTGATGATGATGATGCTAAAAATTTAAGGTGAAGCTAAGTTGCTACAATTAATAAAATCGGTGTTTTTGAATTTCGGATATCAATATTCTTTCAGCATCAACCTAGGGTATCTATTGATTGAATACTTTAAGGAATTTAGAGAAACTGGGTTATCTAAGGTGATTTATGAAGCTAAGGAACTTGTCATTGAAATGAACTAGGCTACACTCTAAGGTGATTTATGAAGCTAAGGAACTTGTCATTGAAATGAACTAGGAATGTAGCCGCACTTCGCGGCGGGACGCGGGCTATTTAGATAACTCGTTTAGATGATAGTTTACTACGTTATACATCCATTCAAACCAACAAAATATTCAAATGGATATCTATTATATAACGAAGTTTTCTAAGAGGCTGTTTGATTCCGCTGACTCAGTAAGATTTGACTGAGTAAGTAGCTGACCCAGTTAGAAGTTCTGACTGAGTCTGCATCTGACTAAAACTTGACTGTTTGATTCAGTATCTGACTGACGCTGCTGAATGATAAAAATAACCATATTGTCCCGAAGTTCTGACGCTGCTGAATAATTCATTTTTCTTGGGCCCCTAGCACCTCAAGGGTGCTTCTTTAAATCAAGGATCCACATACTTAACTGTCACATCATCATGTAAGATAAATAGATAATGACTAGTTACTTGAACAGTAGAGTATAATAAACATCAAAAGTAAACAAACATAAATCATTTATCCATGACTTTAAATCTTTCCTCTTTACATGCTATATCTAGATAATTTCATGTCAAATTACTAAAACAAAATCCAAACATTAGAAGCTGATTATCTGATAATCTCCTACTAACTTGCATCCAAACAACCCCCATTAGATGACCATAATACCATATCATCAGAACAATATCATGTGTCATTCAACTCAAGCTGCAACTAACATTAATCCCTTTTTATTTCTTCGATTCAATTTCAAATTCAAGCAATTACTCATGATAAACCCATTTCAACAACAAACACAAATCGATTCCCACTTAGCTAAATGGTAAAATCACCTACCTAAATCAACGCGCATTAGATTATCAACATCAATCTGACCCATCCAAGCAAACAACATCAAGATCTGAAGCATAGCTGCTAAAACCAATTTACATCAAAATTATCGAAGACCCAGATCGATACTTACCTTAATGGAGATGGTGAGCAGCGGCGAAGAGCAGGGGAGATGGAGACGACAGGTGGAGGCGGAGAACGAACAACAGGTGCAGCACAACGGAGATGGAGACGACCAGGTCAGTGAACAACGGTGAAGGGCCGTGAACAGCGGTGAAGGGTCGTGAACAGCAGCCGCAACGACAAGAAGGGGAGGTGGAGACGATCGGCTTCTGTTGGGGGGCATGAAGGGGAGATGGAGAAGAGGTCGGGCAACATATTGGGTCAGTGCTCAAATAGTTTAGGTCTCGGTCAGACCCATTAGACCGGGTCAGCGAGCAAGCGGTGCCCATCAAACACCCTGACCGGCTGACCGGGTCAGCCAGTCAGCGATCAGGGGTCCAGTCAGCTCTATGACAGAGGGCCTAAGTTCGCATGTGCAACTGTACATGTACACATAAAATGTTATGCATCACCAGATTAATACAATTTGCTATTTTAGAAAAAAGAGAAAAAACATCTTGAGAATCTCATGCATGTTAGCGACGACCATCTCTTTAGTAAACTCATAGCTTCACAAAACTAGAACTTTCACATACCGTGTCAAACTGGTTTCTTTAGTCTCACCTATTTTTGTTTTTGCATATATATGAAACTATGATGTTGTCTATTAGAACTTTTACAATCCTCATGTTATCTTAAGTAAAGAGTTTTAAAATAAAACAAACTATGGATATTATAAGAAACATGAATATTATGTTGGGGCCGTCTCAACGAATTTTGAGGCTCTAAGCGAAACAAAAAAAGGGGTCATTTCCGAAGTTAACATAATAAATTCTCATTCTTTATTTGGGTTAGGACCAGATACGGTAAATTAAATGTTTATAATTGGCGAGCTATTATAATTTTTTGGTATTTTAAGCAAAGACCCTTTCTCTGTAATTCAATATCGGCTTCTTGTTTTTGCTTCTTCTGCCTTTCCATATGACCCTTTCATGCTTCCTAGTCGACGTTACACTTATATGCGATATATTCGAAAGCAAACTTCTACTAAACAAGCAAAATTATAATATATACACTAAACAAATGAGTGTAGACTAATTCACTAGATTCAAATCTAATTATGTAAACAACAAAAAGTAACTTTGCTAATATTCAAACACGAGATTCAAAAACTAATTCACTAAACAAATCATTAAATACTATATGACTTTTAAATTAAAATTTAAACAGTAACTAAACAATTAGACCAAGAAAAGAAACACTAGTACCGTATGATCCAACAACACAAATCAAGATTAAAACTCAAAAATTTAAAATCTAGAATTGGTAAAAAGAAACTGATCTTGAAAACTAGATTCAGAGAACACTCGCAAATTTGTGTTCGAAATTGCCGCTTAATTGAACAAAACACAACTGTTTGTTTTATTTTAATTAATTATAATATCGTTAGAGAAAAAGGGTAAATTTTTATTAGATTGTAAGTCCAACTAAATTAATAAAGTATCTAATTCAATCAAATTTTTTACACATATAAATATAATATATAAATTTGGAGTCCTTATAAAATTTTTGTAAAATTTTTAAAATCCGATATATTTTATTTATTCTGTTATTTTATATAATGCGTACTTAACTTAGTTTAAGATAAAATAAGAAATGATCCTATGATATTATGATAATCAAATTAGGATCACCACAACTTGAACCATTTTAGGTAATTATATGAACCTTAATAATTTTAAGCCATTAATAAGTATTACGACTTAATATTTCTCTAAGTTTTATCGAACTATCGAGCATTGGTGATTTAACCGATGCGAGTCGTCAAGAACGCCAATCATATTTCACAAATTACGACACAATATCAACATCAAATATCAAACTCAGTCAATATTTTATGACAACAATGAATGATCTAAATGAGCATGGAATAAAGATTTACACTTATATTTACTTATACAAATATAAATACAAGACCATCACCCTTGCATTTAAAACACCAATAATACACGGATTACTAACTTGCACTAGTCGAATTAGTTTACAAGCTTAAGATGAGATAATATTACTAGAACCCTCAAATGGATTGCAAACATATATAAATTTAACTTGTACGTTTTATAACGAAATTATTTACATTAACGCAATTATATTTTCACGTTGACAAAAATGAGATAGTTAACTTGATTAACTATTCAAATAGCCTACTTTCAACATTTTATAGCTGCAAATCATCAATATGTATGAAAGTCATCATCATGTTTTTATCAAAAATCAGCCCTCATCTCTTTACAAATCTTATGAACACACCACTCACCCGTACCCATACTTATTATGAGTTAATTTAGTTGATTTCAAGGCTTAAACAAGGGTAAAGGAGCCCCCTTTTGTGGCCATATTCCAGCTTATATGTAGCCCTCAAACATCTCCATATTCTTTATTAATGCACCTCAAAATCATGCAATAAAGCAACACCCTTCTACCATCTAACACCCCCCCTATAACTCATCATCTCCCATCCTATTAAAACCCACTACTCCCCACCCATTTTCCCTTCAAAACCGACGACATCAACAGGGCACTAAGCTGCCATCTCAAATTCAAACCCAACAATACATACACTCACTTAGTTCAAGCTTCATTCCAACTCTCAAACTCAAGTGTTCAACCTCTTGCTATTAGGTAACGTCATGTTTAATTTTTTAAAACTTAAATGGTTTTTTTCACACGCATATATAACATAAAATGTTGCACATCACACACACTAGTAATCAAAAAACAATCATGTAGTTGCTTGATTTATCAAACAAATCTTGTTAGAAAATTTTCTTAATTTAAAAGGTCATAACTTGGTAAAAAAAATCAAAATGAATGAATCTTTTTTCTAATATTAAGTTCAAAGAAAAATCTTTCCAACCATAGTAAGTTCATAATATTCATTAAGATTTAGACCCTCAAAAGCTAAGCACAAGATGAAAGGTCAAACATGGATTTTTTGGCAGAATACATAGGTCGACTTTGGAAGGCCATAACTCCCTCTAAACCAATTGACATAATTCATTTTCTGAAAGTTAGTGTTATGAGTTAGCTTTAAAACTCAAGTGGTCTCACGTAAAATGGTTAAGATTTCGACCACCCAACTAACTGAAATAATTTTAGAACTCCTGAATATAGCTGCACATACTTTTAAAATATTACAATTACTTTTGAAATACTAAATGAAGTCAATAAAATGTTACATTTATTTTTATAGCAAGTAAAAAACATATATAAGTATAGTAAAGATTCCATATTTTATTTAATACATTTGGTTAATTAAAACCTTAGCGCAAAATGACTTGTAAAAACGTAGAAATCAAGCAATCAAACTATAAATCACAAAATGTTGTATAATCACATATGTGGTTATAATTATGACAAAATATACTTATTTCATAATATGCATATATGTTTATACACTTATTTGTAAATATTAAATTCATAATTGAATATTACTAACGGTTCGTAAAACGTACAAAACAATAAATTTCGATAAGTTTACTTTCAAACAATAATTTAAAACCAAAACTTATTTTATGTAACACTCCACTCGACACTTCATTTAACGACTTATTAATGGGAACGTAAACCTTATTTTCCCACTGCAAATATATGTAGGAACTGCTTCGATTTAAGCACAATCCATCTTGTTTCACCTGTTCGTATCAGAACCATCAATCTATGAGTTTTCGTAGCCCTCTTTTCCTTTACGAATTTCGGGGGAGAAACATGTTACTTAACGACTTTACATGAAGCATTACTATTATGTCTTATGCTTGTACATATTTTGATGATGAATATTTATTTATTGGGTTGGACTTACAAATACCTCGCTATCTTACACAACTACTTAACTCCGGTTGAAGTAGTTGTGTAAGATATCTTACAAATACCTCGCTATCTTACACAATATTTATTTTTCGGGGGAGAAACATGTTACTTAACGACTTTACATGAAGCATTACTATTATGTCTTATGCTTGTACATATTTTGATGATGAATATTTATTTATTGGGTTGGACTTACAAATACCTCGCTATCTTACACAACTACTTAACTCCGGTTGAAGTAGTTGTGTAAGATATCTTACAAATACCTCGCTATCTTACACAATATTTATTTTTCGGGGGAGAAACATGTTACTTAACGACTTTACATGAAGCATTACTATTATGTCTTATGCTTGTACATATTTTGATGATGAATGTTTATTTATTGGGTTGGACTTACAAATACCTCGCTATCTTACACAACTACTTAACTCCGGTTGAAGCCAAAGGCTTAATATATATAGTACTATCGGGACTGACAATCCCCATTCTCTCGACTGATTGGAACGTGTAAATCCATAGTCAATGAAATTGAATGATTATTACCATGCAGACTATAACTTGACTTTTATTTTCGTATTTGGAATAAGTATCTGACGAGGCATGCCATCAAAGGCTTAGTTGTGGACTCATAAATGCATTTCTCAATACTTGTGTTATGGCTACTTTACATGATGAGATTTTGATTCATACTTGACTACTTACTTTACAACTACTTATCGAGTCTCAAAATCTACGAGCTCATCAACATTATTGTTGACCCATTTTTAACATATTTTTTAGGAAATAACCAAGGTTAGCATTTTGAACTTCACTTAAGTATGGCACGACTAGGGCACAACAGAAGATTATTTTGTATAAGCTTAGGATGTTAGGCTTATAATCTTGAATCTTTAAAAACTTGTACCCTAATACTTTGTTGCCTAAGTTTATTTTGATTGCATGAATGAATTTAAGTTTCCTTACGTGCCACATGTTCAAATTATCCGATTACATCACTTCCTTGTGATTCCACCACTGGCGAGGGGTGTGATAGATTGGTATTAGAGTTGTGGTCATAGAGAACTAGGGTGCCTTAGATAGACACCTAGAATATAATCTTAAGCTCATAACAACTAGAGCACAACACTTAGAATATTAACAATCACATCCACTCATAGAGGACGTTGTCATTATCTTATTAAGGTCATATAATTTTTGATCGACAACTCCGGAGACACAATCAACCAACATTTTACTATCCCCGACAATGAATATGATTAGTTGAAGTACTTTAAAACTGCATCAATCTATTATTCCGATCATTCTATTTTATGAACCCTACATTCACGTTAATAGTAAGACAAACTTTTCCAAACTATGAAAAAGTAAAGAGACCGAGGTTTCTAGCCCCATCCCTAAACCCCACACGACCACTAACAAGTAGTGAAGAGTCATACGACTTGTTAGTCCATACCACTAGTTACACCAATAAATACACTATCTCCATTTCATAAATGATTTCACGCTCGACAGTTGACACATAAGAAAACTAGGTTGCTGCAGAAGGAGACCTAAAGAACTCCTGAGTTCGAGTAGTTAGTACGTGTACATGTGGCTGACAAATATTTTGTAACCATATTTTCCTCGTTCCAAAATCTTCAGACCATCGCCCTATTGACAAAGCCTCATCCGATTTGCCGCCTGAAAGACAACATATATACCCTAAATGTTATTCTTAAGACACTAGAGGAGTACCTCAACCGTCCACTTGGAAAAGCTAAAGATCATTGTACGTGGTGAATGCCCAATTACAAATTCAAGAAGAGAAATGGGACGAACAACACTACTCGAACAAAATCACTAGCTCGATTAAGCTTATTAAGTAGGACTTAATGACTTCCAGAATCAGGGACATTACATCCCTAGAAGATGCTCATATTGCTAGAATGTAGGACCAAGCATTGACATTGTTCTCTAAGAAAATAATGATTAAAAGCATTCTCATACACATATCCTACTAGACAGTTAGGATCTTAGTACCTTATAGTAAATGTTTCGTGATTACACTAGTCTTTATATGGTATACTTTTTGGACTAGATAAAAAGATTTCACTACTGCTTAATCCAGTTCCACTTCTTCCTCCAAATCTATATAAACCTTGTTTATACTGCTTCTATTGTCCAAGATATATATACTTAATGTCATGATACACTATAGAAAATGTTGCCAAGAAGACAACTACAGACTGCACTCTAGAGTATGTGCTCAGATGGTAACATAACAACCAACTGCATCTATTTCTAATATAATTACCTCTAACCTGTATAACGATTGAGAAAGCTAATACTTAAAAGAGCACCTCAACAACATTCTATCTCAACCGTGTTTGACCTTATCTTTAGATGCAACTAAAGTACACCTATATATAGAGTAAATACGCACTAACTATCTTAGACACAAAGAATACTTGTTAAGTGTTCCAACTACCACTATTAGCAATAATTAAATTTTCCATAAGTAGTGCCTTTAGTCGTAGAAAACACACTACCCATGATAGATTTCTTTGTTTTTCCCCTTAAAATAAGAAGAACTAAGAGGACCATGCAATGTATTTTAGCATTACAGGTGCACACATAGTAGTAAATTACCATGCATAAGAATCCTAGTGAACCTTATTGTATGAGCCTTTTTTATGTTCTTTATGTGTTTTGACATGAACCTTTATAGTGTTTGTGTATGAAACTTTGACAACATAATATGAGCACAGTGGATGCACCTCTTGTCCTCCCGATACATAAATGCTCTTGTTATTTAATTAATAATGACGTTAATCAAGCTATGAGAAGCTTCCTTATGTGGTTAGATAATACACCAATCGACAAGATGCTAAAGTTTAAAACCTGTTGAATGAAAGAACATTGACATCTTAACTCGGGTACAATAGTTACATTGTGATGAATTCCATATATAGGTACCACGTTACATCAACATGACATAACTAGGCTTCAACCAGTTCCTTAAACCAAACACACTCACTTCTTTCATATTTGGGATTTCATACTATGTTAAATTAATGGATATCTGAACAACAACAACATCTTAAACCAATTAATACTTTTCATCTAAGTGGCGCTTTAGGCCATTTGAGACTATTCAAAAATTTTTATCTCATAAATGCCTTGGACCATTGGTTATTTTAAATCACTCAATACACATCATTTCACCAAAACCTTAGACTATTTGACACTCTGAACCGTTTGATACTTTTTCAATTGATTAAAACTTTAAAATTTTTGATATCTTAAACTCTTCACATTTTTACTTTAAACCATTTGATACTTTAAACTACTCGATATTTTAAAATTTTTTACATGTTAAAGCATACTAGTACTTTTCAACTAATTTATAATTTAAATACCTTTGATATATAAATAATTTGACATTCAAAATCATTCCCTTATGATGTTCTTAAACTATTTAACACATTAAAATATTTTAGGCTCTAAAATATTTTTTGTTTTTCAACTATTTTAAACTATTTAATGCTTTAAAGCTTTAACGACCTTCAACTATTTTAAACCATTCGATGCTTTAAACCATTTGATTTTTTTCCAACAATTTTAAGTACTAGATGCTTTTAACCATTTGATGTACTTCATATACTGAACACTCTAGACCATTTAATATCTTAAACCATTTTATATTACTTATATGATTAAAAAATTTAGTAGTTTAAAATCATTTAACATTTCTCATCTATCTAACAGAGACTTTTAACAAATTAGTATTTAAACTCCTCGACACTCTTCAACTGATTGAATTTTAAACTGTGTTATTACAAACATATCATATTCGTCAACCGATAGATACTTTAAATCTATCGGATTACCCGGAAACAGATTTATACTTCAAACTCCTAGATATTTTAAAACTATGTAATACCCTTGCTTATTGATATCCAAAACCTATTAGCATTTTACTTAACTATTTTTTTAAAATCATGTTCCAGCTACCTCCGCATTTGTATTTAAACAATGAATGTGTTTTTTTACTCTGACTACTTTAATTACATTATTAAACAACAACCTGAACTACTACTATATTCTCAACTCTAACAGTGATTACTCACCTTAGAGACCACTTACGCAAAACTACTCTAAACTCTCATTTGAGCCATTACTAGTATTGTTACGAGCCTAACAATGAAAATTTCTTTCAGATTTCAAATTAAACTAAACCATTGTAGCGCTCACCTGACATGAACCAAAGTCTAATGAACAATAGTACATTACTTATATCATAATGATGCACGCCTGACATAGCCTAGAGTCTAATGAACACCTTACCTTTCATTACTTATCCAATTAGGGCAATAAGCCGGTGTAGACTGGAGCCTAAGAAATAAAAGAACATATACTCATGTTGGCTGTATATATTGTATGATGCCCAGTAGCTAAATGAATCGTTGCCTGGCCATGAGTCCAGAAGTTACCGAAAACCTTACAGAATCTTGTATTAACAAAACATGACCTACGCTATGCTATCTACCTAATTGTGCACTATCTCTCATTTTGTACTCGCCTTCATTACGACTCATGTCTTGGTTTAAAGTAGATTTATGCTATGTGACAATATATTGCGTTATGTTGTTAGTACGTATTTTACGCTAAACTTTTTATGCACTTACATTATAGTTACATTATGCTTAAAGCATACATGCCTCATGCCTAGAGCATATTTACCAAAAGCCTATAGAATAATTACATTATTCACATACCTAAACTTAAAGTATACTTTTAAGTACTGATAATATACTCAATTAATGTTATATATTATACTTATTCCCTACGTAGCTACTTAATTATTTTATAATATTATATGGTTGGTTGTTTCAAACTTTTGAAAAACCTAAAAGTTAAAGAATGAAAAAAATGACTATCAAATATAAAAATCTCATGTTCAATTATACAGTAAATAAAACATATTTATAAGTGACTTTCGGGACGAAATTCATTCAATCGGGGGAGACTGTAAAATTTTTAAATATCCGATATATTTTGTTTATTCTATTATTTTATATGATGCGTGCTTAACTTAGTTTAAGATATAAAATATAAAATAATTCTACGATATTATGATAATCAAATTAGGAACACCAACTTGAACCATTTCACGGTATTTATATGAACCTTAATAATTTTAAGGCATTAATATGTATTACGACTTAATATTTCACTAATTTTTATCGAACTATCGAGCATTGGTGATTTACCATATGCGAGTCGTTTAGAACGCCGGTCATATTTCACAAATTACGATACGATATCAACATCAAATACCAAACTTAGTGAGTATTATATGACAACAATGAATGATCTAAATGAGCATGGAATAAATATCTCCACTTATATTTAATTATACGAATATAAATATAAGACCATCACCCTTGCATTTAAAACACCAATAACACACTGATTACTAACTTGCCCTAGTCGAAAAAATTTACAAGCTTAAGATCAGATAATGTTACTAGAACCCTCAAATGGATTGCAAACATA
>BJCO01634531.1:0-14829 GCA_018326465.1 Flaveria floridana
GTGGGGGGGGGGGGGGGGGGGGAGGGGCATCCTCCCCTCCTTTTTTTTCGTCAGTAGGGTAAATTTTCAGCTCGATAGTGCAAATTTTCGGACCGGTAGTCGAAATTTTTTAATAAATATAGAGTCCGCCCCCCGTAAAATAGTTTACTTTCGCCCCCGCCCCCTACCTTTGGCTCAAGTTCCGCCGTTGATTTAGATGTGGATGTTAAATCTCATAAAAAGTATGTCATTTTGGTTCATCTATATCAAAACAATGACATTTTTGTTAGATAGCTTATTTTCCACATAAAAAAGGTCGACGTGCAAAGTAAAATTGTGAATATAGTTTTTAGGCATTTAACCAGAATGATTACCAAAACTCTACGACTTAAAAATCCTTGTATTTAAGCTAAGATGTGTGAAACCATAATACTTAGAATTGCTATAAATACATTAACGATGTCAACTAAATAAAAGGAAAAGAGTGGAAAAGATATGAGCATGTGATTAGGCTTTATAAGATCCTTGTTAAAAAGGTTTCCTTAAAACATCGGAGAATTCTAGATCATCATATCATCTAAAGCAACAATAATGATTCATTGAAATAGTAATACCTATTAATAGTGATTAATAAATATCTCTAATCTATAACATATAGTAAAAGAATTTTTTAAGACACATGTTATTATTTTAGCATAACAAAATATACGTGATATCATTATAGCATATCAAAAAGTCTTTTTTCCGCCTTTCTTTCATAATAAACACGAAAATTATAAAAACAATCAATTTGACTTTTCTTTTTAAAAAATATATGTTAAAATATGTATATCTATATCTGTATTTATTGTCTCTCTCATATTAAATTATTATTATTGTAAATAAGTAAACTAAATTATTAAACATCTAAATTATAAATGTTTTTATTTTAATAATTTATTAATACATACTAAATTATATGATTTCACACATATTTTATTTAATATAGAGCCATAATTTCTAAAACATTATGTGTTATAACTTTTAAATTTTTATTATATTTTTATTTCATCAATGGATAATAACATCTAGAAAATAAAATATTGATAAAACTACTGATTTTGATATGTTTTATTTATTCCATCCATATAATACATAAGCTCCAACCTACTAATGTTATAATTCAGAATTAAAAATTAAATGTTTACTTGCAACAATTACGTAATTGTGCCTCAACGACCTAGAATTTACCTTTTCTTAAGCACCTAAAATTTACTAAAAACAATTTTAACGTGGACTACAACTATTAAGTAAAGGCGACCATAATATGCATACTCAGCTCCAACATGTAAAAATATAACTTTGTGATATTAACTAGATAAAAGGTATCTAAAATAGAAATCAAACATGATATACACATGAGATTTTTTTTGATGTTATTTAGAAATTTGATGCGGTCAAAGTCCACGTATAAAATCATATATATTCATCGAGTTAAGGAAAATAATGCAGATATTACACAATAAATTCCTCTTATTTTTTTTTTCAAAATTCAGATTGTTCAATAGATAAATTATTTCGTAATACAACTAATCCGACTTTTAATGTCACTTTTTAAGTTTTTATTGTCAGTTGAACAATACTTAAACAAGATAACATGCAATATAAGGAAAAAGTAAGCACAAATAGTAATTTTTTTAGCTCGTATTATACTAAACAATTCCTTTGTCTTGATCAACACTGAACCCAGAATGTCATCATCTTTGTTAATTTGGTAACCAAGATCGAAGATTAACAAGAAACTCTTATTAAGAACGTAATGATGAAAATGAGAAGTAGTATATACCCTATGTAATACACAAAGCTTATATACTACTCTTTACAAGTAACAAACTTAACAAACTTTTAACTAACATTTAACTACTACAAAGTCAACATATTGACTTTTAAACCAATATCAACTAACTAACACATACTTTGGAATTACACCAACATACTCCCCCTAATTCCAAACTTCACTTCCCAGATTCTCAACTCCAATCAAAGCTCTCATCTCCATAAACTTCATCCTCGGTAAAGCCTTAGTGAGTATATCCGCCTTTTGCATGTCACTACACACAAACTCAACTTGAATCTGGTTCTTCTCAATACATTCTCGAATAAAATGATACTTTATATATATATGCTTTGATCTTCCATGAAAAATAGGATTTTTCATTAATGCAAGTGCTGAACGATTATCAACTTTAAGCACCACTTCTTCTTGCTCTCTACAAGTAATCTCAGCAAGCAAGCCTCTTAACCACAAGGCCTGGCAAGCAGCAGTTGCAGCAGCCATAAATTCAGCTTCACAGCTGGATAATGCAACAGTTGATTGCTTCTGTGATGCCCAAGTAACCAGTGCTTCATTGAAATAGAACATATTACCCGAAGTATTTTTTCCATCACCCTCATGACTGCTATAGTTACTATCACTATAACCAACCAAGCCTGTTCCTTTACCTTTTTTGTACTGCAACCCATGATAAATTGTACCTTTTATATAGCGGATAATATGCTTGACTGCTTTCATATGAGAATCCTTTGGACTTTGCATAAACCTACTCATGTAGCCTACTGTATACATCAAGTCAGGTCTAGTTTGGGTAAGATATCTTAAAGACCCAATCAACTTTCTATATTGTGTTGCATCAGCATCATTTTCTTCTTCCAATTTCCCAAACTTTAACCCGGGCTCCATTGGAAACTTAGAATCATTGCAGCCTTCCATATCTGCCAATCTCACAAGCTTAGTAGCATACGCAGCTTGTTTGATCAAGATATCACCTTGTCTTTGTGCTACCTCTATCCCAAGATAATAACACAACAACCCCAAGTCAGTCATTTCAAACCTTTGTTTCATCTGCTGTTTAAAATCTTCAACTTCCTTTGAATCATTCCCAACCACAATTAAATCATCTACATACACACCAAGAATGATTACTGAGGCTGACCTTGCTCTTACATAAACAGCAGCTTCTCTTTGACACCTCACAAAGCCAATATCTCTAAGGACTTCATCCAAGCGCTTGTTCCAAGCTCTTGGCGCTTGTTTAAGCCCATATAAAGCCTTAAGCAACTTGTATACTTTCTGTTCAGACCCCTTCACTTCATAACCTGCCGGTTGTTGGACATACACATCATCCTTCAGCAACCCATGTAAAAATGTTGCTTTTACATCTAAATGGTACACACTCCAACCCATTTTTGCAAACAATACCAAAATCACACTCGCCGTTTCAATTCTGGCCACAGGCATAAAAACCTCCTCAAAATCAATTCCTTGTTGTTGAACATACCCTTTTGCAACAACTCTTGCTTTATGCTTTGTCACATTGCCCGTAGCATCTCTCTTAATCTTGACCAACCACTTTAAACCAATAGGCCTTGCATGCGATGGTAGATCAACCAATATCCAAGTTTTGTTTCTTTCTATAGCCCTTATTTCCTCATCCATTGCTGTTCTCCATACTTTCTCTTTAACAGCTTCATCATAAACATAAGGGTTCCCCTTCTTGTGCAAGCATCAATCTCTCATGATCTTCTCCTTCTATTCCTTCAACACCAGTCTCCAAGACTCCTTGCAAGACATAATCATTCAACCTTGCCGGCAACACTGAGACTCTAGTTGATCTCCTCACTTGATGAGGCTCCACTTCTTCATTCAAACTGTCTGGAGTCTGGTAATCACCATGACTAGCCTGAGCATCACCATATCCTGTGACTGCATCATGCTCACCTCCTCCTTCAGTGCCTTCATTATACAAACCATGCACAAAGAATTCCGATCTTGTCTCAGAGCCTTCACTTTCGGGAGTCTCAGAACACCACTTCCATTTCCTGGTCTCTTCAAAATAGACATCTCGAGCGACCACAATCTTTCCTTTGTCTACATCATACATTCAAAAACCTTTGGACCCTTCCTCTACTCCCAAGTAGACCATCGAAGTGCTTCTATCTTCAAGTTTTTATAGGTGCGGTCTAACTATCTTTACATGTCCCACACATCCAAACACCTTAAGATGTTGAACATTGGGCTTTTTCCCTTTTACTCTCTCATAAGGAGTAGAGTGCTTCAACGCCTTTGTGGATATCCTGTTAAGGATGTACACCGAGTGCCTCACCCCTTCTGCCCAAAAGTGCTGAGGTAGGCTCATGGTCTTTATCAGGCTTCTAGTCATATTCATCACTGTACGATTCTTTCTCTCCACTGTTCCATTGTGTTGTGGTGTGTATGGAGTGGTTAATTGCCTGGTTATTCCTTCATCATCATAAAACTTTGTGAACTCATGGGATGTAAAATCCCCTCCACGATCAGATCTTAGTATCTTTATGGTAGTTTCAAGTTCCTTTTCCACCTTCTTCTTGTATATCTTGAAGTACTGCAGGGCTTTATCTTTTGTGTTGAGTACATAGACCCACATGTATCTTGTGCAGTCATCTACTATCAACATAAAGTACCTATTACCAGCTTTTGTTTCTGGGGTGATAGGTCCACATATGTCGATGTACAGCAACTCTAATGGTTTTGATGCTCGAAATTTGGACTTTGTGGGGAAAGCCATCCTGGTTTGCTTTGCAGCCATGTACACATCACAAACCTGTTTTGGTTTGAGTACTGGTTGAACACCTTCTATCATTCCTTTTGCTACCATTTCTTTTAGCACTTCAAAGTTAACATGGCCTAGGTGAGTATGCCACAGCCAAGTGGTATCATCCAGTTTCACTTCTGAGCTAGATAGAAGATTATGTGGTACACCTGTACTTAGATTGATCTTGTACAATCTATTTGTAGATCGAGTAACTTTCATGAGAAGTCCACCACACTTCTCATACACCCACAAGAATTTATTCTTCATGCGTACTTCACAACCCTAAACCCTAAACCCACTGTCGATCCATCACCAAATCTTATTCTACCCCCGATCTTTTTATCAAGAACTGAGAAGACCGATAGATTACCTGTCATGTGGTTGGATGCCCCGTTATCCAGATACCACAATCCTTCGGCCTTTCCCTCATCTTCATACTTGGATGGGATAAGTCTGGTTTCATTCAAGAACACCAATTCCTTTTGTTTAGTGTCTCGAGCCATCATCAACAGGGCGGGTTCGTCATCATCATCAACTTCTTGAGTGAGATTGATCTCAGGTTCCTTTTTCTTTGTCGGGCATTCGGATGCATAGTGGCCATATATATCGCATTTGAAGCATTTAATATGTGACTTATCCTTCTTCGGTCGATCCGTCCGGGTTTGGGCCTTAGAGTTCTGATCATGCGTTTTGCCCTTATAGCTGCTATTCCATTTTGACTTGTACGCCCGATCACTGGTCTCCTTCTTCTTGTTTTTGAACTCCTTTTTCTTCACTTGCCACTCAGAGTGAGTGAGAAGCAATTGATCATCCTTGATCGGGTTTTGTTTCACTTTCAGGTTAATCCTCTCTTCGAAAGCCTTCAATCGACCAATTGCCTCCTGGAAGGTCATTGTATCGATATCAAGAAACTGTTCTATAGAGGCCACCATCTGAATGAAACGATCTGGTACAAAGTCGAGTAGCTTTCGAATGAGCACGCTCTCCTCAAACGATGATGCAAGATCGCTTGCCTTGGAGGCGATCGCAGTGAGTTTCCCTGCGAAATCATCCACTGATTCACTTTCTTTCATCCTGAGCGATTCAAACTCGGTCCTTAGAGTCTGCATTCGCGCCTTCTTTACTTGATCCACTCCAACGTATCTGGTCTTCAAGGAACTCCAGATCTCTTTCGCTGTTGTGAGATTTGCAACTTGAAGGATTAGATCCTCCGGCATTGCCTGGTAGAGATAGGATATTGCCGTGTTGTTCTTCTTCGCATCAACCTGCGTTCCTTCTGGTGGTTCTATCGCCTCCCATAATCCATGCACATTGAAGAGCACCTTCAATCGCACCGCCCAAATCGAGTAATTCGTGGGTGTTAGTGTTGGACATTGTAGAGGAGTTGATACCGTATCCTTGATCGTGATAACCTGATTGGTGTTCGTTGGAGCATTCGCCATTGTTATCTTCTTCTGACGACCGTATTGAGCTCTGCACTTCGAATCACAACCCAATCCTTCCAATCGTGAACTTTAGTGTCTGTGTGACTCGATCCCCTTGAATCACCCGTTGCTCAATCCCCGTCGTCTCCTTCTTCAACCGGAAGCTCTGATACCAAATGTTAATTTGGTAACCAAGATCGAAGATTAACAAGAAACTCTTATTAAGAACGTAATGATGAAAATGAGAAGTAGTATATACCCTATGTAATACACAAAGCTTATATACTACTCTT
This sequence comes from Flaveria floridana, assembly GCA_018326465.1. Classification (NCBI taxonomy): domain Eukaryota; kingdom Viridiplantae; phylum Streptophyta; class Magnoliopsida; order Asterales; family Asteraceae; genus Flaveria; species Flaveria floridana. The sequence continues at coordinate 6,307 of BJCO01634531.1, forward strand.
TACAAGTAACAAACTTAACAAACTTTTAACTAACATTTAACTACTACAAAGTCAACATATTGACTTTTAAACCAATATCAACTAACTAACACATACTTTGGAATTACACCAACAATCTTCACATAAGAAACACGACTTTTGGATCTAAGTTCAATAAGGCATTAAAATTTGGCATCATTTAACTCCGACTCGCCATCAAATGCCATTCTTCTTGGCCATCAAATTGTCAATAATCATAAACCACATTGATTGTAGATATAACAACAGGTGGTTGCATAACAATCAAGCAAGTTTCAAGTTTGACACAAGTAACAATTTTATGGTATTTCATAAAACAAGCATATACAATATTAATTGCATAACAAGCATTGAGGCATAACCAGAATACATATACATCTATATAGGGTTAAATCAAATGACAAGATAAACATGTGTGCCAAAGTGAGAAGAAATTAGATATATATATATATACGCGTGTTCAATATCTGGTCTAAAATGGCTGAACCATAATCGAGCTTTAACCAACCTAAGCATGCACATATTGGACTTCTCTTCAATTTGAAACTAGTAACAAAATTATGAGATTGAACCGACCTTTATGTTATTACAACCTAAACTGCTAACTTTTATGTCCTGTTATCCCGTAACAATATGTTTGTGGTACATAACAAAAATCAAAAGGCTAGATATGATAAAGAAAAGATAATTAACACTAGTTGACGTCATATTATTACAAAAACTAGTTATAAGAGAACTTAAAACAAAATAACATTTCACTTATGACTATAATTCTCAATCATAAATATTACTGCTTCCATATAATTAGAATGCTTCCATATAAGACTAACATTCATATAATCTTTTGCTTATTTTGACAAGATTTGATTTTAATTTCTTATGGATATTAAGTGATATGTAATATATATTTTTCTTTAAAAACAATTTAAATAGATGATAGGAATATTTAGAAAGTTGCAAAATATATTGCATTTGATTTGAGGTGATAAACTAAAAAAATATTCCTAATAAGCAGGGATATGATGGTAGGGAAGGGAGCATTGGGTTCTCTGTAGATTCTGTTATCTAAAAACAAACCCACTGCCCACTGCCCCTGCACTTCTGCATCTATATAGAATTATAGATAAACTTCTCCATAATCAACACTTGATAAACTAGAAACTAAAGTAAACACAATACATTTAAAATATTAGGAGAGTTTGGTGTAGAGTTTGGGAATTTATTATATGCTACCACAATATGATTTGACAAGAAGTAAGAGGGGTTAGTTTTTGGGTAAATAAGTTTAGATCATATACGGATTGACATGTTAATGACACAAGTAAACACATGTTTAAACATAGCAACTTGTTTATGATGCGCATAACATGTTTAACTTATCGTATTAAATAAATTAATAGAATGAAACGACACATTTGTGACACGTTTCACAAAATGACAAAGTTTTATATTTTTAAAATTCATATAAAATTGTAATTTTTTTGGTCTTTTTTTACTTTATCATGTTATATTATGTCATTTTATGTACTTTATGTTATTAAACTTATTACATTTGATTGTGTTAAATGTCTCGTAATGTAATATGCTTAAAAAACATGTGTGTTAGTTTTTAGGAAAATAAATGTTTAGTACAAGTTTCACGTTGAGTTCAACGGCCGTGTTAAACATGTAGTGTCACACGCGACCCAATTTAACACAACATGATATGTTTTGTTACCGGATTACTAAACACGCTAACAGTCTATTGTTTAGTGAAAGTCAAACAATTGACTAACAAGTCCTTAGCATTTAGATTTGTTATATCTGATCTCGAAACCTTCACCAACACATAACTAAACCGTTTCAAACCGATCATACGAGAGTAAATTACAAATCAAAACTGATATTGAGTTAAGGTTCTTAAGAAGGTATTATAGTGATAACGTGCATATGCAAACATTTAATATATATAAGTAGATAAAAGTTTTAATGTAACAGGTTGACGTTGTTTTACGATCATAAGTTTTTATTGGTTGAGTATTGTTAGGGTTATGCGTGTTTAGATTATCATCTACATTCCCTGTATCACCCATGTAAACCGTTTCAAATCTGATTTTAACAATAGAAAATAAACACAAATAAAATAGTAATTAATATATAGAGGATTAAAGAAAGGTGTTGAATTTGATAATGTAAGCATGTGTCATGTGATGGGAGTTGATAAATGGATATGAAGATGACTTTGGTATACTAAATCCAAAGGGTCAGGGCACGTGCTTTTTGGATGAGGGGCTCACGTGCCTCGACAGTGGTGTCCATGTGGGTTTTTTTCACTCTTTTCGTCTCGTTGTTTAATCATCTCTTATGTAAACCCATCATCACTTTGTTTCCTTCGTGACTTTCGATATCTAATCGACTGATCAAAATCAACCCGCATTGTATATTTTATACGTGTAATTTGAATTTTAAAAAGTGTTAATCTGAGTCAGTTATAAACTGTTTTTGTCTGATGGTTTTGATTACAGATGGTTTGGTCATTAGAAAAAATAAAACATCTATTTCTAAGTAAGCAACGTAAAAAAAAACTAATTAAAAGAGAATGATAAGAAAATAATATGTTGCTTGTAAGAAGTTGTAACATACTGTTTTTTTTTACTGATAACATATTTTACATACAGATAAAAAACTTCAAGATAAATTTTAAAAACGGTCGAGTTTGATTTTTTGGCTGTTTCTACACGTATGACCATCGTCAAATCGTAAGGCTCGCCATAGAGGAAAATCACAATCGAACCATCGGTTTTAGAGACGCATAAAAATATGTTGGGAGCTTAACCTGGTTTTTTAGACTCGCTCGAATTGTTTTCGACTACAGTTTGGTCGAACTCACATTGGACACAAATTGATCCTTAGGGTTGATATCCGTTTGCAACCCATAACTTAAAACCGGTTAAACCCGATCCGTTCTCCCTTAAACCCTAACCAGAACTACCTTGAACAAAACCTGATCCAACCATCTTTAGCTCACCTTGCACCGGGCTGGGTCCACAACCCAATTTGTGCACTCTAACCAATTTAATTGATTTGGTTGTTTGTGTGTGTTTTTTTTTTGTTTTTTAATTATAGTTACGTCAATTATATTCATGTATTAGTCTTTAAGATGCAAAGATTTTACCTCTACTTTTTTTTGAACCGCATTTTACCTATACTTTCAAGAGTTTTTACTTTTTAGCCATTGTCACAATTATATACATACTAATTACCAACCTTTATAGGCATTAAAGATTTTACCATATTTTTTATTATTTGTACTTGCTTTTTTTTTTTAATTTTTAACATTTTTATTTTAATCTAATACTTTTATATATCTTACAATATCGTGCATGTATGATTCAATGTTTTTACTCTTATTTTTTTTTCGTTTAGCGTAACGCGGTAGTTATCAACTAAAAGTCACAAACGACCCACCATTTGCTGGTGTGTTGGACTTATATGCAAATCACAATCCATCATTCAAGCCCATATAAACCAAATCGGGCCCCATACCCATTCAACATTAAAACTTTTGGGCCCATTAAACGACCCAACAATCACCCACTAGGGCTTCAAAGGGGCCCATAACCCATTCACAAAATGATGCAGTTTCAACCGTGAAACAAGCGGAAGCACGTGAACCATAGGAAATTTGTCGCATTACCCAAAGGCATCAACTTCAACTGTTCTAGGGTCAACAACAGCGAGAGAAATAGGGCAGATCCATCAAAAACATCAACAACTACAACCACTTGTGTAACTCCAGATCTGTTGAAATCTGTTCATCGTTCCCGCAATTCAACGATGTTTCTGTTCGATTGGTTCTACGGCATCTTGGCGTCACTCGGTTTGTGGCAGAAAGAGGCCAAGATCCTGTTCCTTGGCCTCGATAATGCCGGCAAAACTACCTTGCTTCACATGCTGAAAGATGAGGTATGTTTTGGTGCGATCGTGTTTGATGTTGATGGTTGATTTGATTGTGGTTTGATTTTGACCTAATTTGTGTGATTTGGTATCAATTTGCACTGTTTTTGTTTGATTTGTGTTGATTTGGTTGATTTGTGTAGAGGTTAGTTCAGCATCAACCGACGCAACATCCGACGTCGGAGGAATTGAGTATAGGGAAGATCAAGTTCAAAGCGTTTGATTTGGGAGGTCATCAGATCGCTCGTAGAGTCTGGAAGGATTATTACGCCAAGGTATGTGTTATCTGCATCTGGCTTTAATTACATTGTTCTTTAAATGTATATTTGGTGTTTTATTGATTTGGATTTATTTGTGTGTATGCGTTTCTGTTTAGTTTGTAATTTCAATTGTCAGATCTTGAGATGCAGAATGCTATCTGTTTTTGCTCTAAAAGATGTTTACTTGATATTCCCTGCTTGTGTGTAACCTTTGGGTGCTTTTGTTTTGTGCCACTTGAAGGATTTTGAATTTGTGCACATAGATCTAGGAGTAAAAAGTTTGTGTACGAACTCAGATTGATTTGGGCAGCGAATCAGCTAATTCTTATGACACAGCTAAGTAGTTAATCTGAGTTATTATTTAAAGTCTATCAACACTTGGTATCGTGCTTTAAACTGGTTGTTCAATTGCATTTGGTGCTTAAAGAAATAGTTGACATTGATTTACATTTGTTCACAAGCTCAATTTCTAAAGAAAATACTTTTCATTACGTATAATGGCATTATGTAGTTTATGGTGTTGGATAACTTTCTAGATGAAGACTAACAATAAGAGTAACAGAAGAACATATAACATGCATTCAGGAAAACCCTATAAGTTGGTGTTCTACATGTTACCAAGAGTCTGAGAGCTGATGACTGATGAAATCTGGCACCAAAACACAAAGCATTTTATTTTGATACACACAGCTTTATTAAAATATATAATCTATTTGGTACTTCAATGATAAAATAGGCACATGATAAGTCAGTGGTGTTTTTTCTGTAGGCTGAGTTTAGGGGTATTCATTGGGTCCAAGGTTTAAAAGTACAAAATGGAGCCTCGAGGCGTTTTCCCTTCGCCTCATGAGGCGAATCGAGGCGTAAGCCCGAGGCGGAATTAAAAAATAAATATAAAAATTATATATCTTATAAAAAATAAAATACAGACTAATTTCATCAGCAGATTCATCAAAAACATCAAAAACACACATTAAAAAGACATGGAATGTTTGAAAATGACACAAAGAGTCTAAAACATCGAAAACAAACACTAAAACCACCTGAGGCGCAGGTTTTCTTACCGCCTCAGCTCTACAAGGCGTACGTACTAAATAACCCACTGAGGCGCTGCCTCATGTTCGTTTTTTGGGCTCCTTGCCTCGAGGCGCACGCCTCAACCGATTTCTAAAACCATGATTGGGTCTCAATTCACGTCATCAGGTTTGGACTTTTTTTCAGCTTAACTTGAATCTGATTTAAATTCAAAATCAAATCCTGTTTGAATTTAAATATTTGAGCTCGGATCGATTTCAGTTCAACTTCCTGTCAAAACTTAAATCAGTTATATAGTTCTAGTTTCTAAAACAAAGAAGCCAAAGTGAATATGAATGAAAACTGAATTAAAAAAAGATTTTCTAAACTATTAAATTGAATAGTACAAGTTAGAAATAAAAAAAATGACACTCGTTAATTATCTTAAAGTGTTTGTGACTGCCCAAGCTTTGTTTCATACTCCATGGCAAGACTCATCGCTTTGTAGACTGTATGAGGCTTATATATACGGACATCAGGTTTTGACTCGTCCTTAATGCCGTATAAAAACACACCCAGCAGGCAATGATCTGACCAATCAGACACCCACACAGATCTCTTAGCAAACTCCTGGTGGTATTCTTGAACACTACCTGTTTGTATGTTGTTGTAAAGAAACCCGTCCGGATTCCGAAATTTAGCCGGACCAAAATTTTTCTGCATGGCATAGATGATGTGTTCCCAATGAGCTATCGATTGGTTGGTAGATTAGCACGAGTATAGGCCCAAAGCCTTCCCTTCAAGATGCATAGGGGCCACATCGACCTTGTCATTTTCTGCAATATCATAATATTGAATAATATTTTTCAGCTTTTAGAATCCATCGCCGTGAATCATCATCGCTGAAGGAGGGGAAGATGATCTTGGTGGAGGGATGGTGGTAGTGATTGCTTCTCTGGGAAGTCTCCTTCATACCTGTCGGAGCTTCCACTGGATTTGCCTCCCGTGACTTGAGGGCAGCCACATCATCCTTGAGGGACTCGAATGACTCAAGACGGGATACAATTGGTGCTAATTGTGCAGCGATTGGATCAGGGTGGGAACCACTGCCTTCAACATTGCTCCGGGTCGGCACCATTGTTGCTTCGAGGGTTTTGCGGTAATGGAACCAAATGATAGAACCTGCAAAACTGGAACAACAGAAGCAGAAATCACTGAAATAGATAGATAGTCGGCTTGATTCGAGATGGGCAAAATCTCCGATTACATAAACAAAAACTTGTAATATCTAATCTACTTAAGAACATCAATCTCCTAACATAAATAAGCTACTAATGCAGAATTAATGCAGAAAAATAAGGGAAATTACTGACCTACTCAGTCACTAAACCCATGCTGCTGTACCAGGTCCTTAATCAGGTAAGTGGGTCTTTTTCACGGGTTCAGCCGGGTTTAACCGACCCACTGGATCGACCAGATATGTATCAGTTACATGCCTAAATGTGAAATTGAGAGTTTAACCTTTTTCTGAAACTTGTGAGTATATTTAAAGCATATGAGTATGTTATAAGTGGATGCCATGATTTGTTGATTTAAATTTTTGAGTATACAGATCTGCATTTGCATACATGTTTTTGCAAATATAACTGACGTGAGGTCGAAGTCTCAATCAAATTTAAAACCAAATACTACTAATTAGCTAGTGGTAAGTGGGTATCGAACACAGGGAGTTTGTGGAATATGCGTTAACTTAATTCAAATTGCAATCACCTAAGTGTAACTAAAATGAAAAATAAGTAAAACTCAGTAATATGTTGATTTGTTGATTTGACTTAAAACAAGAAATGAAAGAAAATTGGTTTGTAACAATCAGTAATGAGAAATATGTTTCCCTTTGGTATCCGGATTTTAACAAATAATGATATTGGTATTAATTGGGAAGAACCACATGGACATGATTCATGAATGTGTGTTTATGTGTGATCAAAGAAGACTAAGTACTTGTATTAGCAAGGTTATCTATCGATAATCAGTATCACTCTTTAATTACCAACCCTTCCACTAAATCAAGATTTGCCTATGGCATCAAGAACGTATGGTTGAATTTAAGCAACTTATGAATGACCCATTACACACAATACACAATCATCATGACAAAATAATCACAAGATCAATTCATCATCCCATAAATAGAAAATACCAACATGATCAAAGTTCAAATCCTTCAAACCAAAAGGAAACATACAAGAAGACTAGCCACTCATGGTTTTATGCACAAGAACAAGATTCAAAGGATAATTCATAAAGATCAAAATAACATGACAAAGATTACAATACCACAAGTTCTTGTTCTTCAACACAAAATAAGAAGCTCAACCAAAAACTTCACCAAAGAAAATCTTCAATCTCAAATACCCGAAAAATGTTTTTGTTGCCAAGAGAATGATAATTGTTCTCCAAAGATCATCCTCAAAACAAATGTTTGTCCATGCTTAAAAGCAAAACAATCCAGCCAAAAGTTCCAACATTCTCCCCACAATTCGTCACCTTTCCATATTTTTAGCAAAAAGCATCCACTTGTGATTTTAATAAGTGAATCAACTTTCCAGGAAATCACCTCTACCGTAACTTACGGTAGCCACCGTAAGTTACGGTAGACACAAGTTTGATACGGTGGATAGCCACTGCCATACGGTGGAAAAAACCAAGATTTGGGGTCCACCGTAATTTACGGTGGCCACCGTAAATTACGGTGGAACCCTAATATTCCTTGTTTTCTTTTCTTCTTTCCACATACGCAATACGTCCACTCCGTTCCGTCATGGTCCGTCCAAAGCTACGTTTTCTTCATCATAAGCTCCATAATGTGCCTGAAACAAAAGCAACTGTAGTTATCTAATTCAAGATAATTACACGACCAAATATGAGAATATTACACGTTTTATCATCATAAATGGTTGTTCCTTGAACCACCCGTCACATCCCCACACTTAACCGTTGCTTGTCCCAAGCAACATACCAAATCATCTTCAAACAAGCGATCTATGTAAATCAAGCATAAACATGTAAAACTTTTATTAACCCTTTCGTAATACCCAAAATGATACACCCCTCGCTATGTCTCTCCTCTCGGTGACAAGTAAGCTTAGCATCTATGAGCTAAACACACAAAAGGCAAATAAGTGGTTGCACAACTATAAACTTGTACGTAAATCGACCGTTCTCTTAACGATTGCCAAACATGAATGCATATCAAAGGGACTTCAAGGTTGTAACTTGGCTAGGTGTATGGGTA
>BJCO01634535.1:0-10503 GCA_018326465.1 Flaveria floridana
GACAAAATATATTTAATCTTGTTTTTAGACATTTTGGGTTTTAATTATAATTTTTAATTGTCATAGTTTAGGGTCCTAAATGTCATTAGTAAATTGTCATTTACTATAAATAGTAAAGTATGAAAATTAGAGTTTTAAGCTTGAATGAGCTAGATTTGAGGGTTTCCATGTAAACAATATCATATGCAAATCAATATGGATTAAATGGGGTTTTTTCATTGATGTTCTTGAGTGTTCATACAAGTTCTACATATTTTATCATTTTGATCCAAATCGTCATTGTTGTTTGATTGATTCAAGTGCTCCTGGAACAACAATTTCTTATCACATCCTTATCCAATCCTCCCCTTCCTTTCATCCTCGGTGGCTCAGTAAAGGTTTGATGTCGATGTTTAGTCCTCCTCTCCTTTTCTCCCTCATCAGCTTTCCTCTTAGCTCTCTTTTCCTTCTGAGCTCTGGCCTCAGAAGCCATCTCATGAACTTCATCTTCAATACATAATCCTTTTCCTTCACATAGCTCTTCCTCTTCTTGGTATCATCAGACTGTTTATGCCTCGTCTTTTCAGCCTATTTATTCTCAGACTCAATCACCCTCCTAATATAACCCCAACGTTCTGGAGGGTACATGTTTTCCTATAGATGGGTGATCTTCCCGCTGAAGTGATGCCTAATTGCACAACAATCTGCATAAATGGGGGTGTTCATTGATACTAATCTCTTTACCTCTCCATGTCTAGGAATGTTAGGAATGAGGTCATCTATAATCTCCATGTCTAGGAATGTTAGGAATGAGGTCATCTATAATCATCTGAAGGAATCGAGGGTATAATAGCTATTTGTCCTTCTTCAGCGGCATCACATTCTCTACCATGCAGTCAAATATCAGTCTAGCAATGTTGGCCTTCTCTCCTTTGCAGCATATCACCATGGCCTTTGCCCAGTCAAAGTTCAGCCCGTCTGATCCACCTTTACGGTGATCTAAGTACATGATAAACACGTGGGCTATATATCTCCACTCCTTGGAGAGAAAGGATTTTTTGATTTCCTTTCTCGTCCCGAACGGAGGTCCCTTATATCCCATCGATCTAAAGGCATCAAATACTTCCTGATCAAATAGTGTAACCTCCTCTCCTGAATCCTCATCAAGTCTCAACACCCTTGATATGACATCAGTAGTGATAATTAGCTCATCCTCCAACACCCTAGCCACAATCCTCTGTGAATTGGCCCTTGTGTCATACTCAGCTGTACGCCAAAACTCTTCAGGTGTAAATCATATATGGTAGTGTAGTGTGAAATTGCGTAAGCAATTGGGGATCTCTGCAACTAACGTATGCAGTCTCTAAGCCCGGCAGCTTTCGAGTGAGTATCATCCAAAATGGCAGTGATGTTGTTCCTCTCATCAATCTTGAGATTTGCCATTTAATCTGAAAACAAGATAAAATGTATTAGTATGGTGTATTAAACAATAATATTAGAGAAAAATAACAAAAATATTAAAATTAAACAAAAAAACTAATTGTTTCGCTGGCCGAAATTATAGTTTCGCAGAAGGAATTTTAGTTTCGGCAAGAGAAAAAGGTAGTTTTGGCAGCAGATACTTATTAGTTTCGGCAAGACAGTGTAGTAGATTTGACACGCCGAAGTTATAGTTTCGGGGTAGTGAAACTGAATTTTGATCTGTGAAACTATTAAGTTCGCTTGGACAGCATGACTGCACAGTTTCGCTGAAGGACCAAGAACTTTCGTTCAGTTTCGCTGGACTATTGGTAATTTCACAGTAAGAACTGCGAGAGAACCGAACGGTCTCAATCAAATAAACCACAAAGTTGCTATAAAACCTAGATGAAACTAAAGTCTTGAGTTCGAAACTCACTTGCGAAGGAGAAACAATGAATAATCGACACACAAAAGCACACAAACTTAGATTCGCTAGAAAACCTTTGAAAAAACCCAAACACCCACTCTCGAATACTGCGAAAATAGGAACGCAATTTCGGAGAAGGTGTTAAATAGAATATAGTTTCGCCGCAGCGAAACTAATGTTATACTTTCATAGCAGCTTTGTTTTCGTAGCTACGAAACTATAGTTTCTGCATGTGAAAGAATCGGCGAAAGGGCTAGCGAGGCTGCAGTTTCGCCATGCTAAACTACTAGCGAGAGTATATTTTCGCTGGAAACCCTAAATTTGTTTTAAATAAATTTTGTTTCCATATCCTTTTTTAAATAATAAATAAAAGCAAAAATAATTTAAAAGGAACTAAAAAAATAAACACAATAAAAGAAATCAAAAGAAATTGTCCCACACGACCATGCTAGACTTCATATAGTTTTAACAAAAAAATAAAGAAGAAAACATAGGGAAGAACGAGATGCTGAAAGAATCTTCTGGAGAGTCATAGTTCGGTGAGATTGCAGATATAGTTGTCCTTTTAAGCCTATGCATTCTTCTTTTCAACGAGTAACCCATAGCTACTGTTATCATGTTATTGGTTTATTTAAAGAGGACATTGAATGACTCAGTCCCCACAAACATTTGGCAAAGAAACCTACCCTGTCCTCATGATGTATTGAAAAAATGACACCTACTAATTGACTATTTCTTTTAAGATACAACAAAGATCCTTTTTCACAAGAAGTAAGGTCCTTCTAAACAACATATAATGAGAGCTCCAGGTCAGTACTCTTGTACAGCAGAGGAGATCATCATGTTGTACCGTTGAACACTCCAGATCAGTACTACTATACAATAGAGGAGTTCTTCATATTGTGTCGATGAGAGGTCCAGGTCAGTGCTATCGTACAACAGAGGAGATCATCATTTTGTGCTGATGAGAGCTCCAGGTCAGTACTACCGTACAGGAGAGGAGATCATCACTCCAGGTCAGTACTACCGTACAACAGAGGAGATGAGCACAAACATAAGACATAAAATCACACGAAGGAGCTTCTTGGATTCAAAGATGGATAAGCGTATAGCTTTTGAGAGCGAATGGATGATTTAGAAACAATAATACTTATGATAAGAACAGTACAACACAGAAATGTCCCGTTCTCAACCCTTTTTGAACAAGGACTTGAAACTTTGTGAAGGCCAAAGATGTCAATGGGATTATCCGAGTCATCACGTTTCTTATTCTTTTAGTTAATCTACAAGATTACTGTCTACTTTGCTTTCGGGTTGAACCTGTCAAACAAATCCCAACACGATACTGTTGACCTCCTTCATATTGTCCAGACATCATAAAGTTAGAAAATTTCTGCAAAAGAAAGTAAGAGAAACATTTATTATTCTCCCCCGAAATTTCTACGACTAAGCAAGACGGAGGAATTTCTTAACTGTAAATATATATATATTTTATATATATATATTATTACTATTATTTTTATATTTTTTTTACTATTATATATGAAAAATGGCGAAAGACGATGGAACATACAGAAAAGAAAGAAAAGAAGAAAATAACGAAAGAAATACAAACAATATGTACAAAGATTGTTTTAAGGAAAGCGAGTTTAGAATGATATTAATCCCAACATCGAGATCATTTCATAAAAAAGAGGTTTATCAAAAGTTTTCATGAAAAGATCTGCTTTTTAATTTTTTGTATCAATGGGAATAATATTAATGAAACCCTTTTCCTGAGCATCACGGATTGCATGAATCCGTTTCTCGATGTGCTTGTTTCGGGAATGATGAATAGGGTTCTTGGCGATGCCGATGGCTACATCGTTGTCACAGAACAACGATGTATGGAGAAAGTTGATCCCATAGTTAATCATCTGGTGCTGAATCCATAGCAATTGTGAACAACAGCTGGAGGCAGCAATGTATTCTGCTTCTCCCATAAAGAGAGAGACAGTGGTCTGTTTCTTGCTTTGCCATAATACAAGACAATTGCCCAAGTAATGACAGCCTCCAGTAACTGACTTTCTATTTAACTTGCAGCCATTAGAATCACTGTCAGAATAGGCATGTAAGTAAAAATTCCCACCATAAGGATACCAAAGACCTAAACGAGAAAAGCCTTTAAGATAACGCAAGATTCGTTTGACAGCCTTTGCATGAGACTCCTTCGGGGCAGACTGGTATCGAGCATAATATCCTACAGCAAAGGTGATGTCAGGATGACTTGCTGTAAGATACATAAGTGAACCAATCATGGATCTGTAAAGATAAGGATCAACGGATTTCCCATTCTCTTTAGGAGTGAGGCAAGTTTGAGTAGTGAAAGAGCTGAGTTTAGGAGAGGCATCATCCATCTTGAATTTCTTCAGAATCACCTTAATATACTTCTCCTGATGGATGAGAATCCCCTCTAGCTTTTGTTCAACTTGGAACCCAAGGAAAAAGCACATTTCTCCCATCATGCTCATTTCAAATCGACTGCGCATGAGCTCCTCAAACTCCCGACACAACGTCGTATTGGTGGAGCCAAAAATAATGTCATCAACATAAACTTGAAAAATAAGCATCTCATCATTGACTTCCTTCTTAAATAATGTCATATCGATAGTGACACAAGAAAAACCATTGCTTTAGAGATATTGTGTTAAGGTCTCGTACCAGATTCGAGGAGCCTGATGGAGACCGTAAAGAGATTTACCAAGCTTGTAGACTTTGTCTGGAAAGTATGGATCCTCAAAAACAGGTGGTTGACACACATATATCTCCTCGTCAATGTCTCCGTAACGAAATGCACATTTGACATCCATCTGATAGAATTTAAACTGCTTATGGGCTGCATGTGCTAAAATGATTCTGATGGCTTTAAGATGGGCGACGGGAGCAAAGACTTTTGTGTAGTCAATCCCTTCTTCTTGAGCAAATCCCTAGACCACCAATCTGGATTTGTTTCTTACCATAATGCCACGGTCATCGGGTTTGTTCTTGAACACCCATTTGGTGCCAATTGGGCACTTGTTTGGTGGAAGATCGACCAGAGTCCACACCTTGAGTTTCCGAAATTATTGCAGCTCTAATTGCATTGATTCAACCCAGCAAGCGTCCTGAAGAGCTGCATGAACATTTTTAGGGACGATTTATGATATAAAACATGAGAATAGACAGACGTTAATCAAACCAGATTGACTTCATGTCCGAACTCCATCGGTGATAGATCCTATGATGTTATCGTGTGGATGATCTTTCAGGGTTTTGAAATCGATGGGCATGGGTAGGGTATTTGTGGATGGTTGGCTAAAGGATTGTTGATGGGTAGATAAAGGTGAGGTGGATGGTAAGGTAGAGGGAACTGAAAAGATAGGAGATGTCGGCTGAGGTGTGGTACATGTAGATGATGAGGGAAGGGATGCTCAAACAGGTGGAGGTGAAAGCTCAAATGATGATGAAGAAGATGCAACATTAACTGATGTAGCATCGTTTGCAGAATTGGTAGAAAGGACTTGAGGGTTGACAGGAAATGGAGTTGGAGGAATGATATTTGTTTGAACATTGGAGACAGACGCATCATCATCGAAAACTGGAAGATTAAAAGAATTAAACACCGTATCGGAGTCAAAGAACCATGTGGGTTCAGATCGAACATCGGAGGAATTAGATTCCTGCCAATCAACATACAAGGACCCTTGAATTATACGTGTTCTCTTGTTATATACCCGATAAGCCTTTTGAGAAAAAGAATAACCGACGAAGTAACATTCATCAGACATGACACCTAACTTCATCTTCTGCGCCTACGTATTCAATAAAGTACACGAGCAGCCGAATGGTCGAAAGAAGTCAATTAAAGGCTTTCTCTTATGAAATAGTTCATAAGAAGACTTCATTTTGTCCTTGACTATCAACACCCTGTTCTGAACGTATCAAGCACAATTCACCGCCTCAGTTCAAAAGATGATGGGTAAGGAGGATTCAATCAACATTGTACGAGCAGCTTCAATTAGGATACGATTCTTTCGTTCAGCCACACCATTCTATTGAGGGGTCCTCGCAACACTGTACTGTCTTAAAATTCCCTTAGAAGCGCAGAATGAATCAACGATCTGATTTCTGTATTCAGTACCGTTATCACTTTGGAGTGCCATAACCTTCCTCTTGCTTATCATTTCAATTGAATGAATTAACTTCTATAGCTCCTCAGTAGCCTCTCCTTTGTTAGCAAGAAATCTCACCCATGAGTATCTGGAAAAATCATCTGTAACCACAAGGAAGAAAGTTGTTTTAGCAATTGATTTAACACTGTGTAGGCCAAACAAGTAAGTATGTAACAACTCGAGGGGATTGGATATGCTATTTTCAATTTTTAGTTTATGTGGTTTCTTATGTTGTTTTCCCTTGGTGCACGCCATGCATTTTTCAACCACGGAAAAGTCTTTCAAAGGTAGTCTCCTAACAAGATTATTTTGAACTAATTTGTTTATAATCTTAAAATTAACGTGGCCCAATCTACGATGCCATAGGAAAGACTTTGAAGTGGAAGCTTTGACAAAAGACAGGTGACGGTAGACGTTGACTCCTTTGATCTCATGTCAAGAAGATATGTGTCATGCTTTCTTGGAGCCCGCATTAGTACCATATCATCTGGAATCTCAATTTCAGATTTCAAAAAGAGACATTCATTGGACTTGAATAAGACCGAAATGCTTTTATCACAAATCTGAGAGACACTCAACAGATTGAACGCAAACTCAGGTACATAGTTGACTTTGTCTAAGGTAAGAGAGTCGTTGGAAACTTCTCCTTGACCAATCATTTTTCCTCCTTTCTTGTCGCCGGCGAATGCGATGTAACCTCCATTGATTATTCGATAATTGGTCAATAAATCTTTTAGACCCGTCATGTGTCTGGAGCATCCACTATCAACATGCCATACACTATTTACAACTTTAGTTGATGTTTCCTGCAAAAATATCATGGAAAGAGTTAACCAGGTGAAAAAGGAACCCAAGTTTGAACAACTTTGGGTTTAGGAGTAGCAGATTTCTTACAAAAGAAATTATTAACCAATTGAGTTAACCTATTCCTAAAAGAATTTCTATTAACATGTCTATGATGAAGCTATGGACAATGCTTAACTACATGATTATCTTTACCACATCGAAAACAGTGTGGTTTTAATCTAGGTCTGTTATGTAATAAGGGAGGGATTTTATCAATGTATATTTCTTCATCACATTCAGACAGTCTAGAATCAACGTCACTGTATGCCTCATAGATGTCTTTAGGTCTATTTTTATTTGAAAAAGAATGATTATTTACAGAAGGAGATGAGATGTCATCTGGTATACATGTGGTATTTGTACCACTTGTACTTGCTTCAGATGAAGATGTGACCCTTTCATTTGACATAGAAATTTTAGGTGGAGTAAAAGATGGAATGGGGTTAGAAAAGAATTTTTCAAAACAATTAATTTTAATTTCCTCATTACTATTCACAGTGATATTAGTCACAAGATTAACATAATCAAAAGAAGTAGCAACATCACAATCCACAGAATTTAAAGATGAAACAAAAACATCACTAGAACATGATGAAATAGAGTCTGTTACAGATTCATTAGAAACAAAAATAGAATTTAAACTAGATTTATAATCTAAGACATAATGCTATGATTCAGGTGTACTAAGACTAGAGCATCCAAGCCCGCTAGTAGGTCCATAATCGTAGACCTCACGAACATGCTTAGGGTTCACACCTTCTAAACCTGCAGACATACTGTTAGTATCTATTTGGATCAAATCATTAGAAGGATGAAGAACAGGCATTGGTGAATAACAGTAAGTACTAGGAGGAGGATAAACCTTAGCATTTTCATATGCCAAACCTATTTTGATCCTAGCCCCCCGTTGATATTTACATAAATCGTCATGTTTCATTCCCGATATAGTCCATTTATCGAGCTTTGACTAAGGCTTGCTTGTTTCAAACTCAACAAGAGCAAGCCTTTCAATCAAAGTGTTAATCTCAACATTTCTTTCCAAAACTATTCGTTTTAAATGATCATTTTCTTTTAAAGACTCGTTTAATTTAACAAAATATTTAGACTCGTTTATTTAAGTTCCTTATTAATTCCTTTTAAATCTTTCTCATTGTCAATTAATAAACGATTAGCTTTATAAACCCCAAATAACCTAATTTTGCAAGCTGAAGAACACATGTCCTGAATTACCTCATAAGGAAGTCCCATCACCACCTTTTCAGCTGCTAGAGCTTTCTCGTATTGACACACCGGAGTACTCAACTTTTTTTCGTCGATAGTGGTAGCAGCAGCATCTTTTTCCTTGTCTTGCTCAGTGGGTTAACTGGCTTCCTTCCTTATCTCCTCAATTTCACCTTCTTTCACCTTCTCATCTTCCTTCACCTTCACAGATCCTTCACCTTCATCTTTAAACTCCTTGAATGGATCAAATTTATCCTCACAATTCAACTCTATCTTTCCTTCCACAATCTCAGCCACGAGTGCTTGATTAACCTCTTCTCTCGTCTCTTCAACTTGAGCACTCCAATTAAAGTTAGAAATCAATGTTGTCTCTTTCATGTGACCCACTTCCTCTTTACTCCCGCTTGAAACTAATCTTGGAACTCCTGAATTACTAGGATTAGTGACGATTGGCAATGGACATTCATGTTTGAAGCGACCTAACTGTTTGTAATTGAAACACCCCAGTTTAGACTTATCAAATCCCAGTTTGGAGTTAGAGCTTTGACCTCCAAAATTCTTTCTGCCAGTGCGCTCCATAAATCTTCAAGCTCTAAGTGTCAACATTGACATTTGCCATTGAATGTCAGTTTCTTCAAGATCATCAGGGTCCACCTGATACATATCCTCCATCGTCATCCCTTTTTTTTTCAACTCCCCTGCTACTAGAGCTTCATAACTCTAAACAAACATACCAAAAAGAGCCATTGTCTCACATGGAACAAAAGTTTCAACATTTTCTTTCAAGTTAGCTTGATCTCTCTCAGCACTACCACAACCTCCAGAATAGTCAGCAGTATTCACTCCACCTTGATGAGATGCCTGCATTGGAGAGCTTGTAGGGGAAGACAGTAATGTAGCATTATGAGTATAACCGGATGTAGGCATCATGGTCTGATTAAATTCCCGTCTCTTCAGATCTAAATCAAAGGATTTTAGTTTGTTGATTACATCCATAAGCTTGTAATCAGCAAAGTTTCTTTCCTGCTTCAACATTCTCACTTGTAAGCTCTATTGGGGATGGTAGAGAGTCTAGAAGCTTATTCACCTGCTCGTGATTACCCAACTGATCATCATATTTCTTTAGAGCACTTGATACTAACAAAAATCGATTGGTGATATCACTAAGGTCTTCATTCTTATGTCCGACAAATGAGTTAAACTCCTTCTGAGCTTGGGCTTTCTTGTCCTTCTTCAGATCTTCATTTCCATCATAGAATTCACAAAGTGCATCATACGAAGACTTTGCATCCATATGTTCTGCAAATCAATTATAGATTCCAGGTGAAAGACATAGGGTTAATGCTCCAAAAGCTTTCTGGTCTCGATCAATCATCTTTTGATCCTTCTCGTTGAATATGGCTGGGTCCATGTTTTGAGACACTGTACCACCAACAATAACCATGTGCCGTATTATTGGGGTAGATACACAAATAACTTTAAATAGAAGAAGTCGGGTAGGTGGATTGGCTTGTGCGGGCTAGTGATAATAGATTCCCATTGGTTGTGGTCTGTGTAGAAGAAAAAGGATTTGGCACATCTTTTCCAATCTTCAAAGTTGTCACCATTTATGAGTCTTAGAGGTCTGTTGGGAGCAACACTTTCTAAATCTGCAAGAGTGAGAGAAGTCATCTTTGACATGCTAGTTTGGCAGAAGAGAAAAGGTAATTTCGCACGAAATGAGTAGTTTCGCAGAACTAGTTTCGCAGCCCAGAAGGTAATTTCGCAAGCAATTTCGGCAGCAATTTCGCTAGCCGAAAGCTTAATAATTGCTTAGTTTCGCCGACAGATTCGCACGAAACAAGCTTCAACTTTCGTTTAGGAGTTCTTTCAACAGCAATTTCGCTTGAAAGTGGACACAAGCGCTCTTGAACTTTCGTTCAGGATTTCTACTTTCGCAAAAATGCAAAAAACAATTCCGAAGTGCATAACACTTGTAGTTTCGCTGAGTAAAGGTGATAGTTTCGCTGGATGACCAGTAATTTCGCTGGATGAATCTAAAAACCTTTTTTAACTCTGTAAACAATCTGTAATCGTCCAAATCTCAATGGATTTGAGATCTGATGATTCACAGATCTTTCCAACCAGAAAGAAGCAAAATTCAATCAAATTCCATGTCAAATACTCAAATTTGATCTAGAATTGATGAAATAGTGATATTGAACAAAAACAACCAAAAACCTCAAACAATCAAGAGCACTAAGGCTCTGATACCATTTTGTGGGTCCATATTATCGATTTTCAGTACAAATGAAGGTTTGAATCGTTCAATATCATAAACAATAACAAACACAAAGATGAAGATGAATAAGAACAAGCTAAAAGTATTCTAATATAAGC
>BJCO01634536.1:0-19142 GCA_018326465.1 Flaveria floridana
GGCAGATTTGATCTGAGAGGTAAACGATTTCAGCGAGACAGATCTATCAAATGGTTGCGATTTGATCGATGTGGGGATGGCGATGGGCAGCTTCAAGGTTTTTTATGTTGCCTATTGAGAACAACGATGTGAGATAATCGCACAGAACCTTCAATTGCCCTTGCGAATTGCGATTATCCTCAGAGATAATCGAACAACGAAGAAGATAATCGCACAGAACCTTTAATTGCGAAGTGGTCGACGGTGATGGTTTGATGGAGCGGTCAAACAGTGGTTAAACAGTGAGGAAGTGGGTGACCATGTATTAATAGGTGGCCCATCCTGACCCGTGGTTTATTTACATTTGAATTTTGTAGCCCATTCTAACCCCATGAACATGTTTTTAGGCCCAAACTGACCCATTTAATTTTTTAAAAGTAGCACAAAGAACCCAAAATGATAAACATGGGTTTGTTTTGCCAGGTTGATATGGATACGAGTCTCCATGAAGTTGAAACCATAGTCTATCATCTGATTCTGAATCCACAGCAGCTTGCAACAACAATGTATTCAGCTTCAGCAGTTGATGTAGAGACACATGATTGCTTTTTGCATTGCCAAAAGATGATCCTTGCACCAAGAAATTGACATCCTCCTGATGTAGATTTCTTGTTATATTGCAGCCACCATAATAACTGTCAGTGTATCCATAAAGGTTGAAATCCTTGTTCTTAGGATACCAAATGCCTAGTTTGGGAGCCCCTTTAAGGTATCTAAGGATTCTCTTAACAACAATTAGGAGAGACACCTTGGGAGCAGCCTGATATCTTGCACAACTGGAGGTTGCAAACATGATATAAGGTCTATTTGCAGTATGATACATTAAAGATCTAATGATTGCCTTGTACTGATGCTGATCAGTATCCTCCTACTTGAAATCAGGACAAAGATTTTGATTTCTTTGTATTGGTGTCTTGGCTGGCTTATAAAGTTTCATCTCAACTCTTTCTAAGATGTCTTTGACATACTTAGACTGATTAATGAAGAACCCTTCATTCATCTGCTTCACTTGAATTCCAAGGAAGAAATTCGTCTTTCCTATGGAACTCATCTCAAATTTCCTCTTCATGATGCTTTCAAAGTTTTTGCACATTTAGTCATTTAAATAACCAAATATGATGTCATCAACATATACTTGTACTAGAAAAATATCCTTCCTATACTTCTTTATGAACAATGTCTTATCTATGGTGCCTCTAGTGTAGCCATTTTTCAAGAGAAACTGAGACAGTGTCTCATACCATAGCCTAGGTGCTTGATGCAACCCATAAAGAACTTTATCCAGTTGTATACATAGTTGGGGTGTTGTGGGTCTTTAAATCCATGTGGCTGTCATACATAGATTTCTCTGTCAATATCACCATATGGAAATGCACATTTGACATCAAGTTGATAGAATGAAGTTCTTGGATGCTGTAAAAGCTAGGAAGATTTTCATAGCCTCAAGTCTTATAATGGGTACAAAGACATTAGTGTAATATATCCCTTCCTCTTTTGTGTATCCTTGAACAACAAGTCTGGCCTTGTTCTTGATAACAAACCTCTATCATCTCTTTTATTCCTAAACACCCACTTCATGCCAATAGAGACTTGACCAGGTGGCAATGGACATAAGTTCCACACCTTCTATCTCTTGAATTGAAGCAACTTCTCTTGCATTGCTTCAACCCAATTGTTGTCCTTGAGAGCTTTTTCCACCTTTTTGGGTTCCATTTGAGAGAGAAAGCATGAATACAAGTAGACATTCCAATTGTGGGTCTGACTTCTTGTTCTCACGCCTTCTGAGACATCCCAAATGATGTTTTTAGCTGGATGAGAGTTGTGAATCCTGAGTCTTGGAATTACATCTAGTTGCATAGATAGATCCAAGTTTGAAAAGTTTTGGTCAGGATTATGAACATTAGTTCTAGCTGATGTCTCACAGTCATTCAATAAGGACCAATTGAATGAATGAGTGACAACATCAATGGTGTTTGCAGCGAAGTAGTATTAACAGTTGCGTGTTTCTCCAGATTACTATCTTCATCAGTTTGGCGTTGAGAATTAGATTTGTTAGCTGATGAGTTTTAAGGCTCAACTGACTGACAACTGTTAAAGCTCCACTATTTCATGTGATGTTCAAGCTTTTAGGACTTGCAGTAGTGGGAGCTTGTTTTTCATGTATTCTTAGAGAAGTTGGAATAGGTCTGGGTAACTCAAATAGTTGATCATCAGAGAGGTCATTTTGAGTTTCTGTTCATGCTGAAACATTCTCATAAGATTCTTTAGAATAGTTGAGAAACAATTCTAAAGCAAAGATATGATCAGGGCCATTCCCCTTAACACAAGGAGTGTGCTCATTTACAACAATATTGGATGATTCCTCAACTTGTTGATTCTTAATATTGTATATTCTATAAGATTTAGAGCTTGAAGAGTATCCAACAAAGATAGGATCATCCGACTTTTTAGCAAATTTTGCCAAATTGTCTTTTGTGTTAAGTATGGTACACCTGCTGCCAAAGGAACTTAGAAAGTCATTGAACGGTGGCCTCTTGTTCCATAGCTTGTAAGGGGTTTTCCATGGGGCTTGACAATAAGAACCCCCATTTTACACATAACATTCAGTGCTGACTGCCTCTGCCTAGAAAGTTAGAGGTAGCTTTGAATCAGCTAACATAGTTCTTGCAGCCTCAATAAGTGTCCTATTCATTCTCTCAGCAATACCATTCTATTGAGGAGTTCTAGGAGCACTGTATTGTCTGGCAATTCCTTTTGAGTTATAAAAGGAGTCAAGAACTTGATTCTTAAACTCAATCCCTTGATCACTTCTGATTGTTTTTACCTTATGATCAATTTGATTTTCTATTTTAGGAATAAAAGATTTTAACATTTCAGCAGCTTCATCCTTAACTCTTAAAAAGAATACCCATGTGAATCTTTTAAAATCATCAACTATCACAAGGCAATATGATTTCCTTCCAATGCTCATTATACTTGTAGGACCAAATAGATCAATGTGCAATAAGTGTAATGGAGTAGTAATGTAATTAACTTCTTTGGATTTGTGGGATGCCTTATGTTGTTTCCCTTTTAGACAAGCAACACAGTTGTCTTTATAGAAAAACTCCTTTTTAGGCACACCATGTACCAAGTTATTTTTAACCAGCTTATTCATGGTTTTAAAATTAATATGACACATTCTTTTATGCAAAGAGTTGACTCATCACTATTAGCTTTGGAAAGAAAGCGTGATACTTCACCCAGTGGGGAAGCATTGTTCATATCCAGCTTGTACATATCCCCTCTCCTGGGAGATCTAAGAGTACCAATTCCTAAGGAAATGTCATCCGGGTTTAAGGATTATGCACTCATGTTCTTTGAAGAGCATTTGGTGCTTCTGATCATAGAACTAAGAAGCACTTAAGAGATTGTGTTCAAGCTGTTTCATAAAGTGTACTTTGTCCACTTTTAACCTACCATTGGATACATTACCTCTAACAGAAATGTATCCTCCGGCTTCACCTCCAAATTGAATAGGACGTCCATCAAAATATTGAAATTGTTATAGGAGAGATCTGTACCCCATCATGTGCCTACAGCATCCACTATCCACAATCCAAATGTTTTCATTCTTGTCATATGGATTCCCTGCACAAAAGGTGAAACGATTAGTTACTACTGGAAGCCCAGGTCTTATTGGTCTTGGGATCTTCCAATGTAGATGACATAATTAAACCAAAATGTATGCATGGGGGTTCATTATGGTTTGTGAAGAATAGGCTTGTGATGCAGCTTCCATTCCATCATGTGGTTGATGAGTGTAGATGAGCCTAAAAAGGGTTGAGCAGCTGAACTTGCTTTCGAGGCTTCTTTGTTCTTGGAAGAAGTTATCACCACCTTTTCTTCTAAAGCAGTCTTCTTCTCGGAAGACTTCAAAGGGCTCCTTTTGTTCCTTTGTTTGTTCTTGGGCTTGTTTTCCGAAGCTGTTTTCCTTTCGGAAGAATGAGCTTCTTCTGAAAGCAACTTTGCTTTAGAAACAAGCTTTCCTTTCGTTAACACTTGAACCATATGATGAGGTCCAAATGTGAAGCCTTCCTTGACTCCTTCTTTATTAACATTGTTTGCATAATGTGTGCTTGTAGGATTGTATTAACAATGTTTGGCCATGTGGTTATGCAATCCATAGATTATGTATTCAATGTTAACTTTGATGGGGCATGAGGGCTGATGTTTCTTGCACTTCTTGTCTTCTTTAATAGCCTTCCCCTTTAATTTCTGATTCTTCAGCTGGATAGAGTACTGGTACTACACTACTTTCCTGAATCAGAGTTTCCAGCCACTTGGAATCTAGCTGAGATGAAAACACCCTTTTGCCTAGGGTCTATTTTCATCTTAGACTCAGCCACCTTCTTAGCAGTTT
Source organism: Flaveria floridana (assembly GCA_018326465.1). NCBI lineage: Eukaryota > Viridiplantae > Streptophyta > Magnoliopsida > Asterales > Asteraceae > Flaveria > Flaveria floridana. The sequence continues at coordinate 4,442 of BJCO01634536.1, forward strand.
TCCTAGCTGCCCTGATCTTGTTCTTTCTGTCTTTGGTGGTCAGAGGTTCATCCTTAGTTATGTGGGTGAGGTTTTCTACCTTATCCTTCACTGTGGTGGTCACCATTATTACATCATTCTTTTTCTCAAAGGGGAATGGATCAGCAGTTGGAACCTCTTGCTCATTAGTTCCACACCTTGGCTATCTTCTAGACACATAATCCAACCTACTCTTGTTTCGATAGCATACCTTTGAGTGGGAGGATGATGCAAGAATGTTGTTGAAGTTATGCACTTAAATAGCGTACATCTCTGCTTTAGCCTTATCTATTACTAGCTGGGCTTGAGCCTCAGTCAACTTGGAAACCAAATCTTTTATTTGAGCCCTGTAGTTTGAATGTTCATGTTTTAAAAAGGATAAAGTTTCTCTAACTCATCAATTTCAAATTTATAGTCAGATTCTGCTCTCTTAAAATCAAATTTTCGTATGTTTAAGGAATCAATATCAGTCTTGATCTCTCTATTGTAGTCCTAATACATTTTAATCTTAGCTATACAGGCTGGAGTACAACTATGTTCATATACCTTGGTATCATTGGTTCCAGCCATGAGAGCTTGAGCATGTTAGATCTAGAGTTAATAGGTCTAGATTCGATATATAGGCTTAGCACTTTTATCATCTTTTTGTAATAAACTCTTGTACATATTTATCTTATTGTTTGAAATATATATAAGTTAACCCATTATATGTGTTTATTTATCTGTGTGATTGCAGGATTAACAACATACTTGGTCAATTTGTAAAACTGATCAAGTGTAAAAACTATCTACGGATGAACAAAATGTTCTCCCGTAGATATTCTAACAAAAAAACAAGTGTGCATCCGAAGATCTTCTTCGGAAGAACAAAGTCTTGCAGATGAAGACTAAACTGCTACGGATGACCAAGGTCCTGCGAAAGGCACAAGTCCTGCGGATGGTATAATTCCTACGAAAGAACAAATTCCTACGGAAGAACAAATTCCTGCAGAAGACACAAGTCCTACGGATGACCAAAACACTTACTTGTACTTCACCAAGTACATCAAGTCAACAAGTCAAACACAAAAGTGAGGTCATAAAGTCAACTTCTGCAGAGGACTTCATTTTAGTCAGAGAATGTCACATCAAGACATTCTCTGAGTAACTTTCTTACCATGATAAGAAAGTTACTATTATCCTAATAGTAAAAATCATGAGCCTATAAATACGAGGCATAGGTGCATACTTTTATGCACTGATTGCAACACAACAAACCCTAGAAACCCTAATAGCAACCGTAACAATACACAACAGATCATCATCATTAGAACCCTAGCAATCAATTATAGCAATCATTCATTCATCATTTGATAAATTGTAATCGTTAATCATATTAATGGAAAAATTTTGAATCATACTTGTTTGTTCATTTATTACATTCATCTGTTTTACACTTATATGATTTGTTCTTCATTGTTGATTCATATCACAATTGTCATTTCATCATCAATCAATTAAACAACGAGTGGTGATAATTCCGCGATCACTATTCGATTGAATCTAACCTGATAATTCCCTATTTCGATCCTTGGATTCACAGGTGGTATCAGAGCCAAGTGCTCATTGATTTCGATCAATTGATCTATCAGTGCTAGGTTTATTTAAATGATTGTTTATATCATTAGATCTATCAAGTTTCTGATTAGATATGTTGATTTTGAGTAATATTGCTTTAGGGTGTTCATAACGACTTGAGAGTTCACAACTCAGATTCAAGGGTGTTATTGAACAAAATAATCAAAACACAAGTTGAGTTAAGCTAATCGATAGCTAACCAAGGAATTCTACTCAACAATTTGGTGTATACAATTTTAAAATCATTAAAATCTGTTTTATCATTCATCGGGTAGTGTTCCATTTCTCGATTAACACCGATCTACATCAAATCGTTATGGATTCGTGGATTCGTGTTATTAATCGATAATCAACATTTGTTGAATCAATTTTGAACAGATTTCATCATTAAACATCCTCAATTTTATCTCATTCAAGAATTTATTTATAGGATTGACTAATTTTGACGTCAACGTCTTAATTAACCGATAATTAAGAGTTTGTCATTAATTAGGTCATTCACAAAGGAATTTCTGTTTTAATTAACAATTATCAAATTAACTAAGATAAGTAATTCATTAGTTGGATCAACTTACCAACCTCCAAAGTTGGAAAACAAAGTTGATTTTAAAACTTGGAAAATCAAGTTCAGGAATCATGTGAATTACACTGATTCTGATTTATGGGTGTCCATTACCGAAGGTCCTTATATTCTACTAACACTTGGACCTGATTACAAGGACAATAATCAACCCATAAGTCTAAAGGATCTATCACTTGAGGATGTAAAGAAGGTCAAACTTGACATTAGAGCATATAGTATGCTTACTATGGCTCTACCTGAAGACCGCTTAATCAGGTGTGAAAACTACAAAACAACAAACTCCTTATGGAAGATTCTTCACACTCTTTATGAAGGGAGTGATGAGATCAGAAGCATTAGGAAGGACACACTTCGCTCATAATATGAAACTTTCCATCATATTGAGGGTGAATATAATCCTCAACAACTTCACAAATTCATGCAATTTGTGACTGAGGTGAATATCTTGGAGTTAAAATACACTAATGAGGAGTTGAACAAGAAGATGCTCCATACTTTACCTGTAAGTTGGACGCAAACTATATCCATGTTCAAGAATACCCTTGATCATAAAGCCATTAGTCTAGATACATTGGTAGCTAAGGTGGAAGCACTTGAACTAGATGAGAAAATAAGAAACAAGAGTACAAAAGCACCCATTGCTCCTTATCAGTTCAAAGAAACTAAGGGTGTTGGAAGTGCTTTTATTTCCAATCATGATGATGGAAGCTTTTGTGCTTTTGAGTGATGATGATGAAGAAGTTGGTTTTTATGCATCAAGGCCTTCTAAATCAAAATTTCAAAGCAATTCAGTAAGAAGAGAGAGAGGAAAACATGATGAGAGAAAAATCCCACATGCTGCAACCACTAAAGGATCCTCCTCAAACAAAAACAACAACCAGACAGAGCCAATCACTGTGGTTCTGGACTTAGAAGAACAAAAAGCAGCTTTTGTAGCATTCAGTTCAAGCTTTCAAGTTTATCTGGGTAGTACATTGACACATACACACATTTGCCAGCAAGATCTTGAGGAACTACATCCAGATGAAGTTGAATAGATGAATCTACAATGGTAAATGGCTATGATTTCTTACAGAGCCAAAATGTATCTGAGAAGAAACAAAGGCTTAGCAGCTCTAGGTAGAACAACAAAGATTGGTGTTGATAAGTCCAAGGTGAGATGCTACAAATGTAATTTGTATAGGCAATTCTCAAGGGAATGTAATCAACAACTGACATGAGACAAAATCAATAACATCATTCTCAACAACATCAGTCTCATCAACAATCAGCAAGTCAAAGAACTTTCAAATAGCCTCAACTTACCAACTCAACCCCTTAGCCACAAGTTCATCAATAGTTCCAAGCAAAACCAAGGAGACTGGATTGATCATACTACAAGATGGAACATGTGATTGGAGCATGTATGAGCAGGAGGTGTTGGAAGAAAATCAAACTTTAATGGCCAACATGGAGAACAAAGTCCCACCCATGGCTAGAGAGGAACATTCATGCAGGACTGATAACAAGTGGTATGTTAACAGTGGGTGTTCCAGGCATATGACAGGAAACTATTCTCTACTCCATGACTTCAAACATAAAATTGCTTCTTATGTGGAATTTTATGGGGATAAGAATGGACATAAAATTGTTGGTGAAGGAATGGTAACAAATGTGTACTCTAGTTTTAGAAAGTAAATTATTATGAAAATTTTCTATACAATTTACTTAGTGTTTCTCAAATTTGTGATCAAAATTATACCACTTTATTTGATAACACTTATTGTTACATTCTTAAGCCAGGTTTTCCAATTCCAGCAGATTGGATCCTTCTTAAAGCATCAAGAAAAGGAAACACATATGTTTTGGATATGAACAACACATCTATAACAAGCAAGGAAACCTGCCTAATTTCTAAGTCTTTACAAGATGAATCTCAACTATGGAATAGAAGGATGGCTCATTCCAACATGAAGAACATGAACAAGCTGGTCAAAAACAACTTGGTCATTGGTCTACCATAAAAAGAATTTTACTGTTCTAATCATTGTTCCTCATGTTACAAAGGAAAACAACATAGGGTGTATTATAATCCAAAACAATTAACAAAAATACAACACCACTCAAATTTCTTTACATGGATCTTTTTAGTCCAACCAATATGATGAGCTTTGGCAGAAGAAAATACTGTTTGGTGATTGTTGATGATTTCACTAGATTCACATGGGTCTTTTTCTTAAAACAGAAAAGTGAAACATCAGAAACATTAATGGAGTTTATCACTAAGATTGAAAATCAACTTGATTTGAAAATCAAAATTTTAAGAAGTGATAATAGGTCTTAATTTGTTAATCATGTTTTAGATTCCTTTTGCAAGAACAAAGGCATAGCAAGACAATTCAGTGCACCAAGAACTCCATAACAAAATGGAGCTGCTGAAAGAAGAAACAAAACTCTCATTGAAGAAACAAGAACAATGCTAGCTGAGTCATATCTACCAATCACTTTTTAGGCAGAAGTAGTGAACACAAACTCACTAAGTCTCACTTGTTTGATGATGCAGAATCTCTAGCTAAGTTGATGATAATATACTAAGTTATTGAACACAAGAATTGGTTTTTTAAGATACTTGTATATATTACTTCTCAACTTAGTATTACAAGACTCTTACAAAAAATACATAATGACCTACATTGAGATACTATATATACTACTATCTACAGCCAGTTATACTTAGAAAACCAGCTGGAACTTACATCTAATCAAATACTACATTGCTAGAAGTAAGGTATCTAAGATAAAATACTATCCTAGATTAGGTAGTCATGACAGGTCCATGACTTATCTTTTGTTACCTACTAAAGTTGGTAATTGTACTAACTAATAAAAGGTGAACAGTGGAATAAAGTATGGTCAAATACATGGGCGTGGGAAAATGCTATGCAGCATATCAGAGTTAACAACATTTGTCAGTCAGACCATACTTATGTCAACTGGTCCATAGTTGATTCTTCCGACGCCAATTATACTTCGGAAATATCAACTTCTTCCGAGTCTTTTTCAAGTCTTCAGGACATCATTCTTCGGAAGGCTTTGCCTTGGATCATCTAAGTTAAATGCTTCGAAAGGAAAACTACTTAGTATTCAGAAGATCTTTAGTTTGTCTTTGGAAGGTTTGATTTTGCTTCGGAGGACTTTCTTCAGTTGTACACAAAATCTTCTAAGTTTAGTTTTGGTTGCACCAGCCACATCTGGTCCAACAACTTCCCAGGGAAGTCAACCACTCCTAGATTGCTACCAAGTGACCATGTTTAACTTTGGAGTTCTGTAAGGTTATACTTGAAAGGCTGATGCAACCAATGCAACCAAAGAGCTTCCAGCATGCATGCATGAAGTGCAGAGTAGAAGTTACTTCGGAAGTTTTTCACTCTTCATAGAAAATACTCTAAGTGTAAAATATTTTGAAGCCAAAGACCAAATCTTCCAAAGCCAAAGATGAAGTCTTCCGAAGCTTTAAAGTCAATGTCCTCCGAAGCCAAAAGGCTGAAGACTAATTTCTTCCAAAGATAGAGAAGACATGCTTTCTCTGATCAACTTTTGCATAAAGCTGACCAACTTTTTGCTGCCACTTTGAAGACTCACCAACTTATACAAGTTGGTGAAAAGGTCCATGCTTTAGTGAACTGTAGATAATGGTTTGGAGTCTGTAACTTTGTACCTTTTATCCTTTTTATAATAGATTAGGATGTGAACTATGACATGTTATAGTCACAAGTAAAAAGGCAATCTGCCTTTTGACTGTCTTTGATCTTGTTCTGTAGATTAGTGTTTCCAGCTGGCTTTCAAAGTATAGCCAACTGTAGGATATAGTTTAAAGTATCTCAGGTTCTTCTATTTCTTTTTATGCTTTGTAACACTTGTAATAGAACTTTAGAGCAATATACAACATTCTTGGAAACCATACTTATCTTGTTCTTGTTCTTTGTTCTGTCTCAATACTTACTTGTGTTCTTAGTGTCTCTCATATAAACCCGGTCTCTATTTGATCTGTTAAATGTTCTAACACTATCCTCATTGTGAGATTGATTGTATTTACCATCCCTTAACCGACCTGCAATTGGTATCAGATCATTTCAGGCTATTGATTATAAGATCTCACCATCTTAAATCCTCTTAGTTTTATAAATCACTTAACATTTCAAATGGTAGCTCTTTCAAAGGTTGATATGGAAACCGGTACTATGAAAAAGTCTACACTTATCACTCCTGATGAGTTTGATACTTGGTGCCAAAGAATGGAAGACTTCATCAAGTCTCAAGACAGGAGAATATAGGGATCTATTGTCTCTAGACCACATGTACCATGCACCTCTTCCACTATGGAGGTGGCATGATATCAAAGGAAATGGCTAACTACTCTAAAGAAGATTGGAAGAATATATATGTAGATCAGAAAGCCATGACCGCCCCCCAAACTGCTCTTCCAAACTCTATCTACAGAGGCTTCAAGAGTGCAAAACTGCTAAACAACTATGGGATGCACTGAAGCTGATGTATGAGGGGTCTAATGAAGCTAAAGAGAACAAGAAAGACCTCTTGAAGTAGTAGTTTGAGAACTTCACCTTCAAGACAGGTAAAACCATGACTCAAAAATACTTTATGTATGTTAAGATTGTGGATACTCTAATGAATGTTGGAGTAACTCTTGAGAAAAGGACATAGTGAGGAAGTTCATGTCCTCTCTTTGTAGACAATAGGCGCACTGTTGTATGGTCATTAAGAGGACTAAAAACCTCAAGACCCTTATTCTCACTGAGTTCAATGGCATACTCAGTGGATACCAAATTGAGATGAACTTGCAAAACCCATCTGGTAACTCCAGCAATTAGTAGAGTTCAGCCCTCCATGTGGTTGAAAGGGATTGCAGAGAACCATAATATCATCTTATCTGCTACCCTAACAACTCATAAAAGGGCCCTTTCATCACCTTTTCAGAGACACCTAAGGAGAGCTACATCTAAGGAAGCCCATTCCAATAGAAAAGCTCACCACAAGCGTTTATGTCTGCTGATGAAAGCAATGAAAACTTCCTCTTCACCCTTGAAGACTTTGATTGCATCTATCTAGATGATCTGGAGTACATAGAGGTAGTACAACAGATGACTCTTCTCACTCATAAAGCCAAGAAGTTCTACAAGAGGACAGGGAGGAAGTTTCCCAGTAATATATTAGTGGAAAGTTTAGGCTGGACAAAAGCAAAGTGAAGTGTTACAACTATAACCAAATGGGACACTTTGCTAGGGAGTACAAGGCACCAAGCACAGATGATGGTCAAGCACAACCCAAGACAAACTACATTAAGGGAGCTCCGCACACTGAGAAGCCCAAGCAACAAGCTGCAGTTTGATTGGAGTTTCCAGGTTGAAGATGCATCTCCAAACCAAGCACTGATAGCTGATCATGAAGAAGCCAAGGTATTGGAACATCTTTGTACCCCAGAATGCATTGCTAAAGTTAACAGATATAGGTCCTATAACTTAGAGATGAGATCTGACCTTGAGTCATTAAACATCTTAAAAGCTTATTTCAAAAATGCTGAAAATGATTATAAACTTAAAATAGAATATTTAGAGAAAACCATTTCAACTCTTAAGCATGAACATACCAACTACAAGACTCAAACTCATCATTAAGTTAAGTAAATATTATGCTAAGCTTGTGATCAGCAAAGCCAGGGCAGAAAAATGTGTTCTTGAAGAAGAGACCTTCAAGAACAAAATATCCTCATCCTTGCAAGCAAAAGTATATTATCAGAACAAGCAAGGACTAGGATCTACTAAGATAGCTCCTCCACACACTCTACTATCTGCAAGATATCCAAGGTGTGAAACTTGTCAAGATGAGCTTCCCCTCATAGACCCTATTGAAGAAGATGATGAAGAGAAGATAGTAATTGATGGATCTGAGATGAGTGAAGAAGATCATCCTAAAAAGTTTTAATATTCTCCTAAGGAGATGAAAGAATCAGGGATGACAAAGTCTAAGAGGAAGAACTTGATCAGAGCAGCCAAGAGAATATCAAAGAAGGCTCTAGAGATCAAGGCCACATTCAATTCCAAGCATAAATAAGTCTTTATCTCTGCAGGATTTGAAGTTGTAAAGGCTGAGGACTCAACCAAGAGCTCTAGTACCAGGAGTTCTAGTTCATGTCCAACTCATCCCTATGAAGATAAGAAGACTGATCAGCTATGTACCACTGCTACACAGCATGAACCATCCAGCTCTAAGAGCAAGCCTCTCCTAAGAAGCTTGTTGTATCATTTTAGAAGATCAAGATGAAGATGAAAGTGATCAAGCTCAGTCTTTTAATTAAAGGAAAACTCTCAGAAGGAAGCCAGTTGATTGTATCATGTGTGGTAGTATCTCTCATCTTGCTAAAGATTGTATCTACAATCCCAAAAGTACTATCCACATGTCCAAGAAGAAGACTTTTAAGAAGAAGAAGAAAGATTTGAAAGGAAAATCTTTTTCTTTCAGAAGCTCCAAAGTGGAAATAAAGACAAGTTAAAACTTTTGGAAGAACATTTGGTCTCAGAAGAAAGGAATGCTTCCGAAGCACTGAAGCTTGTTGCTGTAAAGGCAAGATCTTCCGAAGGCATAGTCTCTAAAACTTCCAAAGTTTTCAAAACTTCCAAAGTGTTGAAGGTCAAGTCCAATCTTCCAAAGATGGTGTGGAAGATAAAGGAAAAACATGTGACTGAAAGTTCTTCATCAACAATAGCAGATGATCCTCATGTAGGGTTTGTTAGAACATGAACATAGTTGTTTAACCATTTAAACAAGAAAAACGCAGTGGAATAATAGATTTATAACCTTGTTTATAAGCTGAAAAATCAAGTTCTATTTGATATTATAAGTTTCAAACAAACCCAAGAACAAAGGGGATCTTATCTATGTGAATGATGCAAGCTATGAAATATAAAACGAACATTATGGACAGCCATATAGAAGCTGCCATAATCTACCTTTGAGCTGCCAAAAGTGACGAAATGAGGATGATATGTGGCAAGAAATCCGACCAAAGGCACCAAGGGAGGTCCTCTCAAGTTAGTATACCCAAAGCTTGATAGCAAACAACTCTTGTTAGGAAGAATAACACCCAAAAACAACTCAAAAACCCTCTTCTTTCAGCTGCTTTTGCCGTGAGCTTTTAGGAGAGAGAAAGGAGTTTCTTTTTGTGTTTTGCATGTATGAATGAGATGTTTGGGTAGTGTGTTCAACTAGTAAATGTTGGAGCTTCTCAAGAAAGCAAAGGACCAATAATATGAGGGGGGGGGGAGCGGCCGAATTTTAAGTTAGGAGGGTTTTCCCCCTCAAAATTTTTATCCAACTCCAATATTAAACTAGTCTCTAAATAAGTTGTACAATTAACACTTAATTGTACAACTCATACACCCAATTTATTATTTGATGTTATCTAATTAAGTTAAATAACACTTCAAATAATAATATTTTAACAAAGTATCTTAATAAGTTGTTCTATCTTATATGCAACTAATTTAGAAAAGCCATTTTCCAAATTGGTGTTTATATTTAATTGCATGATCATATCATTAATTAAATATCAATTTGTGTTTGCTAAGCTTGTTATTGGGTATAACCCGACTTGGATCATAACGTACTAACCGCATCAATATTCTATGTGTCTTGGGTATAAAGAATCCTACACCTCAAAGTCTTAACATAGGATCAATCACTGTTGCATTGTCTTCAGACCATTTTGACAAGCCCAAGAGGCTTGGGTTTCCAAATATAACTAACTCTCTCTTTCTATGAAGGAACAACTAAATACTAAGAAGAATATATGGATCATTGATAGTGGTTGTTCCAGGCACATGATAGGCAATGACTCTTTGCTTGAAAATTTTGAGAAAATTGATGGAGGACTAGTTTCTTTTGGATGAGATGCAGGAGGGTACATCACAAGAAGGGGCAGGGTCATAAATGGTAAGCTTAGTATTGAATAGGCAAATTTTGTTAAGGAGCTTGGGTACAATTACTTTGTGTATCCCAATTTTGTGATTAGGGACACAACATGCTCTTCACTAAGCTTGAGTGCATTGTTCTCAAGCCCGGGGTGGTCATTCCTCAAGAGCATATCCTACTTAGAGCCCCCAGGAAAGAGAACATGTACAAGATGGATATACAAGAAACATCCCCCTCAGAAGAAGTTTCTTGCTTTCTATCTAAATCAAATAATGATTAGTCTTTTCTTTGACATAAAAGAATGTGCAGTAAACTTTAAAAACATGAAAAAATTAATAAAGAATGATTTGGTAACTTGAATGCCAAAGAAAGAGTTTACAACTGATGTTCATTGTGTTACATGCCTGAAAGGAAGCAACAGAAGATGTATCACAAGCCAAAGGAAAAGAACTCTATCACTACTCCCCTACACTTATTACACATGGATATCTTTAGCCCTACCAGTGTAATGAGTCTAGGAAGGACCTCATATTGTTTAGTGATCACATATGATTTCACAAGATTCACTTGGGTCTTCTTCCTTATTACTAAGGATGAGACTCCAGAGAACTTGAAAAACTTCATTCTGAAAATTGAGAATCACTATGATCACAAGGTCAAGGCCATATGATGTGATCAAGGAACTGAATTTAAAAACCAAATCCTTGACACATTTTATGATGAAAAGGGTATTACAAGACAATACAGTGCTCACAGGACTCCTCAGTAAAAAGTTGTTGCTGAGCGAAGAAACAGGACACTTATTCAAGTTGCAAGAACCATGTTGTCTAACACTAAACTGCCTATCACCTTCTGGGTAGAGGCAGTCAACATTGCCTGCTATGTGCAAAACAGAGTTTTGGTAGTTAAGACTCATGGTAAGACTCCCTATAAGTTATGGCACAAAAGGAGACCTTTCATTGGTTTCCTCATATTATTTGGATGTGCTTGCACCATCTTGAATACCAAAGATCAAGTAGCAAAATTTGGTGAGAAATCAGATGATGGACACTTTATTGGATACTATTCCTAAGCTAAGGCATAAAGAGTATACAATCTCAGAACTAGAGTAGTTGAAGAGTCATGTGACCTTCAATGAGCATACTCCTAGTGTGAAAGATTTTGGTCCTGATTAGCTGTTTGATATTGATTAGTTACCAACTGTTTTAGCAAATATTGTGAGAATGTTTCAGGATCTACAAGTAACTTATCAACAGGAGATCCTGACCCAAGATTTGATCTGAGAAGACCAAGCAAGAATACTACTTCATCAATCTCCCAATCCATCAGCTTCTCTCTCTCCACTGAGTTTATCAACTTAGTCTTTATCATGCTCAACTCAGTTGATAGGGATGTGTTGACATTCCTGATCACATCTCATCAAGCTCTGATCTTATGTCCCTTCTAGGCCTCTACATTTCTTTTGCAGACCTAGTCTCTAGAATGATTGGCTGCTTACTTTTGCTCCGCTTCTTTCGTGTGGGAAAATTTGCTCTAGTATGGGGAGATGACCTCTCTACGCCCTTCTTCTTTTGTCTTTTCCTCAACTCCTCCTCTATCTTATCAAGTTATTCTTCAAATGTCATATCTGTCTCTTTTGTGTACTTCTTTCTCTTCTTGATTCCTCATCATTTCTTCCACTGGCTGTTTCCCTCTGTTCGTCCAAAGGAATTAGAGTCTTAATATAGTTCCATCTCTCTTCAGTATACATGTTCTCTAGTAGAAATGTGATCTTTCCAGAAAAATCGTGCCTGGAGGCAGCACAGTCAGCAAAAATCCCTGGGTTCATCAGGGAGCTTTAGCTCATCTCCAAGCTTTTGTAAGTTTGTCTTAAAATAATCCAAAATAATCTGAATGAACCTTAGATATAGCAACCATTTATCCTTCTTCAATGCCATGATGTTCTCCAACAAATAATCGTGGATAATCTGGGCTATGCTTGCCTTCTCACCTCTACAAAATATAATCATAGTTGTGGACCACTTCAGATTCAGTCCTTCTGATCCTCCCTTCCTATGATCTAAACAGCTGATGAAAACATCAGCAATAAATATCCACTCCTTTGAAAGATATGTCTTTTTAATCTCCCTTCGATTCTCAAAATCAGTTCCCTCATATCCAATAGCTTTAAAAGCTATAATAACCTCTAAGTCAGTCATTTCTACACTCTTCCACATATCATCCTCCAATCTCAAAGTCATAGCCACAGTCTTATCTGATATCTCAAGTAGCTCTTCCTAGACAGACTCTTTGATGATCCTCTCCTTTACGTTATGGTCAGCAGTTCTCCAGAAATCTCTGATCTGCTTCTCGTCTATAGTAGGGGAGCGAGAGATAACATAGTGGATGTATGATCTCTTCCGCCAAGATATAGCATCTTGAAAACCGGCTGACTTTGGATCTCTGCCATTCAGATATGCCACCACGTTTGATCTAGGATCAAACTTTAAGCTCCCCATACGGTTTGCAGTTGAAACCAAAAGTCCGTTAGCTCAAAGGAATCAAAAAATATTTTATTAATTATATTAAAATAAAAGGAGAGATATAAAATTAATTAATTTAAAAAAATAATTAGTTTTGCATGCAGTTTCGCCCTGAGAAACTATAGTTTCAAAAAAGGTACAAAATTATAGTTTCACACAAGTCAAACAAAACTTGTATGTCGAAAATACACGTAAGAAACTATACTTTCGTATAGAGAAACTATAGTTTCACAATGTGAAGTATAGTTTCCATTGAGCCTACGAAACTATAGATTCACACGACCCAGGATAAATTGTTTGTCGAAAGTACAATTGAGAAATTATAGTTTCGTGGTGAGAAACTATTGTTTCGTATGGACTACGAAATTATAGAGTCACAAGATACGGTCGAAGCTGTTCAGTGCACACGGGCAGCGTGACTAGCAATTTCGCTCGGATCAGTGAACTTTGGTTCAGTTTTGTAGAATGACACCTTAGTTACGCACAAAGAATGTGCGAAACCCAAAAGTCGCAGGTTCGATTTTCATCTCAAAAACCATTCATAGTTCAATCCCACGTTCGAAACACTTTCATGAACAATATTTACCGGTTAAAATAGCAAGAAATTACTGCAATGATCGATTTGGATTTCACAGCAAATGAGACGGTTTGAATTCGAAAAAATTTAGAGTTATTTCGCATACGGTGAAACAAAGGATGAAACAGATATTTATACAACTTAGTTTTGCAAAGGCCAAAACTATAGTTTCGCATGGGACAAGGTTAGAAAAGTGTCTTGCGACACTGCTAGCAAAGCTATAGTGTCATACGTAGAGCCAGTCAGTTAAAGTGTAGCTTCGCATGGCGAAACAATAGTTTCTGTAACGCCCGGAAATTTCAATAAAAGAAGGTAGACAAGTTTTTACGCGAAAGGAGGTTCTTGTGCGAAAAGAACTTCTCACGTGAGAAGTTTGCGAAAAGTGTGACTGGGTATAAATAGCTGCGACACCCATGCCTGACCCCTACTCACGCAAAAAGTGTTGCTGCTAGAGAGGGGAAAATGTTGTTTAGAGAGAGAAAGTGCATTTCAAGGTGTTTAAGGTATGTAGCGCGTGTAGTAACTCGTGTTATGTATCAAGAAGCTATTATTGATGAATATGATGTGTGGATATGTAGTTTCTATTTGGTAAGAGCTTCGGGAAGGTCGAGTTATGCTAAAACTTCACGAGGTGAGTTTCTACTCCCCTTTTACATAACTTAGACGTTTTGGGGCTATTATGGCATACTAAAATACTCGGTTTATGCTTGTATGATGATGTTACGAGGTTTAGCATGTTTAAACAACCTTAGACGCAATAAGTTATGATACTGGGTGGGAAACCCGTAGTTTCCGCACGAGCAGTTTCAGTGTACGGTACGAAATTTGAATTTGTATGGTTCTCACACGAAAGGTTATTTTTCACGCGAGATGATGCGCGGGTAAAAGCTCGGGTTTAAAAGCATAAAATGGCATATTTATAGCATAACTTCGAGTTCAAATGATCTATTTTGATGTAGTTTGTGTTTGTTAGGACCGGAACAATTAAGAGTACACTCCGGGGGTCATATGGGATGTCGGAATGGAGCCCGGAACAGTCGGATACGCGAAACAAACAAAGAAAAAAATGCTTTATCTAGAACCCGTCGCCGACGGGCTAATACCCCGTCGCCGACGCCTCCTCGTTTGCCCTGTCGGATTTTTTTATAACCACTTGTTTCAATTGACTTGTTTGGACGGGAAATTTCAACTTGCAGCTGAAAATTGCAGAGAATGGCAAGGGAAATCATGAAGAATCATCACCCTACATCATCCTATGATCCACTTGCTTCGTTTTCCCTCCAAGAAACTCATCTCACAGCAACGACAATCATCTTCTTCACCAAGAATCATCAATGGAGCCCTAGAAGAAGAAAATTCTACAATTGGGGCTTTTCATCCATCATCAAAGTGAAGAAAAATCAAAGTCCTATGGAGTTG
>BJCO01634541.1:0-12596 GCA_018326465.1 Flaveria floridana
ATTAATAAAACATAGGAAATTTGACACAAAAATAATAATTGTCTTTTGATTATTAATCTAGGTCCAACCCTAGATTGCAACAAGTCTTCAAAACAAGCTAAGCGTTACCATTTCCTGAAACATGTTAAAAATAAAGGGTCAACATAACGTTGGTGAGTTTTCCATAGTTTTCATACATAATTATATATAAAAGATGGCAATTCATGGCATAAGTTAGTGAATAAAGTAACTAGGGATGTATGAACAGATGTAACAATCAAACCTTGACAGATTACAAGATTACAAGATTAAACGATTAGCTAAGTGTACTTGGATTAACCAAGTATGCTTGTCAGGCCCATAGATCTATGACGTCACCAGCCTAGCAATAGTTAATGATTGTACATATAATAGTCATCACATGGTAATTACTAAAGTTCAACTAACCACAACAAACAAGACGAATTGCCTAAGTGTTTACAAGATTCAAACGAGTTTACAAGTACAATGATCATAAGGTTAACATGTTTCACCCCAAAGTGTAAAAATAAATAAAACGGGTATGGAAAAACTCACTTGGATAATAGAGAAAGCACAAATAATAAGCCTTGTATATAACGCCGAGGATTCGTTAATGTTCACCTAAACGAAACGTCATATTAAGTTAATCATGGTGGTCTTGGTGTTATGCCCATATCCATTTGTCCATGATTTTCCATTTTATTAAATAGGTGTAATTTATTATTATTTTGGTAGTTAAATAATTTAAACAAGAATTTTATTGATCGACACTACTAATAAAAGTTAAACTCTTATTATCAAATATTCATTATTTAATATTTAATAACATGGTAATTTTATAGATTTAGAAGTTTATACTAATCATTATAATAAGTGTACATTTTAAATATGTACATATGTATTTATCTTCTTGAAAGATATATATAAAGACTTTTAAATTTTATCACAATAAAGAATTTATTGTTTTAAAGTTATTTAAAAATTAAATGAGATTTATTTACAATTTCAGGTTAATAATGAATAAGATTTTGTAGTCTCAGATGGTTATAAAAATTCTATAAATTTTAATAAGTGTACACATATGTACATATATATTAATTTTCTTTTATTTATACCAATTGAACTTGTAAATATATATTATATAAAGAGAATTTCTTTCTTTACAAATCAAAATTAATACTATATTTTTGTATTATTTAGATAATTCCAAAAACATAAGGATTAAAACTTTATTAACCTATTTTCCTAAGAAAAATTATAAGAAAAATTAAAAGAAAAATAGTTTTATTTGATTTTTGATTAAAGATGATTTTTATATTATTAATAATAATATTTAAACATTTTTTTGGAATTTGAGATTGGTTAAAAACCCTTAAAAAAATTATTGGCAGGGGGCGGGGTCGAACCCAGGACCTACTGCCCAACATCATTTGTTTTAAACTGGTTGGGCTACGGCCCAACTGATGTTATGGGATGGGTTTTTCCGTTTAAAACCCATTTCTCAAGAAAATCCCCAATTTCAAGGTTTAGAACCCTAAATTTGAAATCGACCCAAATTGAATATCGATTTGTTGTTTAAACACAAATTAAACATAGGGCTATTCATCTTCATGTAAATCTGATCTTATGCCCTAATTTAATTACCTGGATTGATCTTGTTCTTGTTGATCCTAAACCCGAGCAAATCTTCACTTGTTCACGATTGGGAATTCGATGTGTGCGTGTGTTTGGAATGAAAATGAGTTTACAGACAGTGAAAAGGAGGTGTCAAGAGTATTAGCCCTCTGTTTAGTATGGTTAATTTGAGTGATTCGATGTCCAACGCCTCTCAGTTTGGTTTCAGGGGTTTCGGGTATAATTGATTAGATTTAATGTTGTTTCAGGTGAAGTTAATCATTCCATTAAGTTCTGTTTGATTAACCAATCGTTTATAACCAATTAATTTGATATTTACTGTGATTTAAGTGTGGAATAGGCTTTTGGTTTGAATGAATTTGATTTCGGTTTCGGATGAGCATGTAATCTCACATTTATGACCCGACTTAAAGGGGTTAAGGTTCGAATCCAGTGTGCGAATGAATTTAATTTCGGTTTCAATGGCTTTAATTTCGGTTTCGGATGAGCATGTAATCTCACATTTATGACCCGACTTAAAGGGGTTAAGGTTTGAATGAATTTAATTTCGGTTTCAATGGCTTTAATTTCAAGAATTGATGATGTCTTGGTGATGGCCGACTCTCACCGGAGTTTTGGCCGGTCTTTTAACCGGAAAGTCGAGAGGGAGAAGGGGTAGGGGTTGGGTTTTTGATTATTTACAATTAGGTCCCTGTAGTTTAGGACTTGTTTATTAGTTTCCCAAAACTTATGTTTTAATTTTTAATTTATTTACAGTTTGGTCCCTGGAGTTTTAAGATGTTAACATTTTATGTTATAACTAGTTATTTACAAGTTTTAAAATAATAAAACTTATATTATCTTTATTTATTTACAAGATTACCCTTAATATGATTATTAATATTATTATTATTATTATTATTATTATTATTATTATTATTATTATTATTATTTTTCAAAGTTTTACAAACGAATCCTTATGATTGCATTAATAAAAACCAAACTCTTACAAGATATAATGACGATTAACAATCGTTAAAAAAATTACGAGATGTCACATTTCCGGTGGAAGATATCTCCCCAAACCAAGCCCTGATGGCTGATCATGATGAATCAAAGGTATTGGAACATCTTTGCTCCCCTGAATGTATTTCTAAAGTTAATACAAGTTAATATGTACAGGTTCTACAACTTGGAAGTAATATCTAATCTTGAGTCCTTAAACATTTTAAAAATTGATTTTAAAAGAGAAAAAAAAATATTATAAGCATAAAATTGAATATTTAGAGAAAACCATTTCTACTCTAAAACATGAGCATACAAACAACCGGACTCATATTAAAGATCTTGTTTCCAAGTTGTCAGAATGCCAGGCTGAGCTTGTGATCAGCAAAGCCAAGGTAGAAAAATATGTTCTTGAAGGGGAAACTTTCAAGAACATTATATCTTCATCCTTGTATGCAAAAGTTTGTTACCAAAACAGGCAGGGACTTGGATCAAATGAATTACTCCTCCACATGCACTACTTCAGTCAAAGAACCAAGGTGTGGAACTTGTGAAGCTGAGTTGCCTCCTATTGATCCTATTCTAGATGAAGATAAAACTGAGGAAGAGGATACAGTGAAGGGTGAACAAGAAATGAGTTAAGACGTTCACTCTAAGAATGGTCACTAGATCTCTAATGAGAAGAAGAGACTAGGGGGTCAAGTATGTAAGAAAGAACTTAATCGGGGCTGCAAAAAGATGATCAAAGAAAGTGCAAGAGATCAATCCCACCATCAACCCCAGGCAAAAACAAGTTTTCTTCTTTGCTGGGTTTGAGGTGAGGAAGACTGAAGACTTAACCAAGGACTTTATTACCAAGAGTCCTAGTTCAAGTCTAAGCCATCCTAGTAAGAAGATTAAGGTTAAACCAATATGCACCACTACTACATAGGTTAGACCATCCAACTCCAAAGGCAAGCTTCACCCTCTGAAGCATGTTGCATTATCCAAGAAACTAAAGAAGGAGCTGGAAAAGGCTTAGGACAAATTCTCCTCAAGACAAGACTCTTAGAAGAAACCTATGGAATGTATCATGTGTGGTAGTACAACTCATTATGCTAAGGATTGCATCTATAATCCTAAAGTACCATCCACATGAACAAGAAGAAGATCTCTGAGAAGAAAAAGATAATAGCTTCGGAAGGAAAATCATTTTCCTTTGGAAACGTCAAGGTGACCCAGAAGAAGGTATGTGGAATATATCTTCGGAAGCAAGTTTGGTCTTGAAGTCTGCTATAGTAAATGCAAAAGCTTCCAAATGTTTAATCTCTAAAACTTCCAAATTCAAAAAAAAACATCTGAAGTTTGAACGCCAAGTCTAATCTTCCTAATACGGTGTGGAAGATGAAGGAAGGCCATGTGACTGATGTTTCTTCATCAACAACAGCCAAATATCCCCTAAGCTTGCATACAGGATCAATGACTATTAAACTATCTTCAGATCATCTTGATAAGCCCAAGACCAATAAGACTTGGGTTTATAAATGTAACTAATCATCTCTTTTTATGTGCAGGAATAGCTGAAGACCAAAAGCAATATATGGATCATTAATAGTGGTTGTTCTAGGCACATGATAGGCAATGACTCTTTGCTTTAAAACTTTAAAAAACTTGATGGAGGTTCGGTTGCTTTTAGAGATGAATCAGGAGGTCACATTACTGGAAAGGGCAGGGTCATAAATGGTAAGCTCAACATTGAAAAGGTAAATTTTGTAAAGGAGCTTGAGTACAATCTTTTGAGTGTGTCTCAATTTTATGACCTGAGACATAACATGCTCTTTACTAAGCATGCGTGCATTGTTCTCAAACCGGAGGTGATCATTCTTTAAGTGCATATTTTGCTCAGAGCCCTCAGGAAAGAGAACATGTACAAGATGGATTTGCAAGAAACCTCCCCTTTCGGAGAAGTTTCTTGCTTTCTGTCCAAAGCAAATAGTATGAGTCTTTCCTTTGCCATAAAAGAATATGCCATGTAAACTTTAAGAACATGAATAAACTAATTAAGAATGATTTGGTAACTGGAACGCTAAAGAAATAGCTTCCAAGAGATGATCATTGTGTTGCATGCTTGAAAGGAAAGCAACACAAAGTATCACACAAGCCAAAGGAAATGAACTCCATCACTACTCCCTTTCACTTATTACACATGGATCACTTTGGCCCCATAAGTCTAATGAGTTTAGGTAAGACTTCATACTGTCTTGTGATCATAGATGATTTCACAAGATATACTCGGGTCTTCTTTCCTAGAAGTAAGGATTAGACCCCTGAAATCTTAAAATCCTTCATTCTGAAAGTTGTGAAGCAATGTGATCACAATGTTAAGATCATAAGATGTGATTAAGGAACTCAACTCAAGAACCAAATCCTTAATTCATTTATGATGAAAATGGTATTTTAAGACAATATAGTGCTCCTAAAACTCTTCAACAAAATAGTGTTGCTGAAAAGAGGAATATGACACTTTTTGAGATTGCAAGAACCATGCTCTCTAACTCTAAACTACCTATCACCTTCTAGGTAGAGGCAGTCAACATTGTCTGCTATATGCAGAATAGAGTTTTAGTAGTCAAAACTCATCGTACGTCACCTTATAAACTGTGGCATAAAAGGAGACTTTTGATTGGTTTCATGGATGTCAATGCATCATCTTGAATACTAAAGATCACAGAGCCAAAAAGGGCGTACCTGGTGCTGCAAAGAGCTCCCGCGTTTGCAGGGTCCAGGGAGGGTCCGTCCCATTAAGGGAAGATATACGCGGTCTTTCCCCCACATTTTGTGCGGAGGCCGTTTCCACGGATCGAACCTGAGACCTTTGGTCTCTTAGGAACAACTTCAACCGCTGCGCCAAGGCCCGCCCTCAAAGATCACAGAGCCAAGTTTACAAAAAAGGGCAGATGATGGACATTTTATTAGATACTCTTCTTAAGCTAAAGCTTATAGAGTATATAATCTCAGAACTAGAGTAGTTGAAAAGTCAGCCAATGTGACCTTCAATGAACACACTCCCAGTGTGAAAGTTTCTAGTCCTGAGTTGCTATTTGATCTTGATTTAGTTACCAACTATTTTAACAAATCTTGTAAAGATGTTTTAGGAACAACAGGTAACACTACTAGAAAACATGGCATTTGCAACGACCTTTTTCGGTCGTAAAACGGTCGCAATTGCCCTATTGTTGTGAAATAGATGATTCGTAGCTCATTTAATTGTTACGTTGTAAAAAGGTAACACAAGGATTTTGTTGGGCTAAGGTTTCGGTTGAAAATTATTTAGACCGAGACACCCTTAGATGTTTCAAAAATACATCTTCAAGTATGGTTTCAAAATATATAATATTAGAAGTAATAGTACTTTTGCTAATGCTAGGAATAACAATCGAATCCTAAATGTTTATTGGTAGTTTGAATCTCTGATTCAGTTACGGGGAATGTTTTCAAAACCGGATCGGAGAGCAAACAGGTCGTTTTACTAGTCCACTGGTCAGACCGGTTGAACCGGTACATATGAACCGGTAATATAAAAATTAATATAAATATAAAATACACAAGTCTATTTTAAGGTTATATTAGAAAGGATGATGCAATCAAAGCAACCAAAAAGCATCTAGCATGCATACACTAATGTACAAGGTAGAAGTTACTTCGAAAGTTTTACACTCTTCATAAAAAATACTCTAAGTGTAAAATCTTCCAAATCCAAAGACCAAATCTTCCAAAGCTGAAGATAAAGTCTTCAGAAGCCAATGAAGTGAAGACTGATTTCTTCCAAAGACAGAGAAGACATGCTTTCTTTGATCAACTTTTGCATAAAGCTGATCCACTTTCCGCAGCAACTCTGAAGACTCACCAACTTGCATAAGTTGGTGAAAAGGTCCATGCTTTTGCAATTGTAGATTAAGGTCTTGAGTCTGTAACTTTCTACTTTATACCTTTTATCCTTTTTTGTAATAAATTAGGATGTGAGTTATGGCATGTCATAGTCACAAGTCAAAAGACAATCTGCCTTTAGATTGTACATTTATCTTGTTGTCTAGATTAGTGTTTCCAACTAGCTTTCAAAGTATAGCTGGCTGTAGGATGTAGTATAAAGTATCTCTGGTTCTTGTATTTTATCCATGCTTTGTAACACTTGTAATAGAACTAGAGAGCAATATACAACATTCTTGAAAATCATATTTTTCTTGTTCTTGTAATTTTGTTCTGTCTCATTACTTGTGTTCTTAGTAGCTTCTATATAAACTTGGTTCCCTATTTGATCTATTAAGTGTTTTAACACTCTTCTCATTGTAAGACTAATTGTATTGACCACCCTTAACCGGTCTTCCATCTATATTACTGAGTCCAAGTTAATTACTAATATGACATTTGTGAAATATATAAACAACTTTGTTTTTATGTTTCTTAATTTCATATGTAACATATTAGTTATGTTTTACTTCATGTGTTTTAATGCTTTATTATTAGTCATAGTTAAGATTTAGATAAGTTATCAACTTGCTTTTTCCGTTTACTGATTTCGTCTAAGTTTCATTTTTTAACCTATATACTATTTGTTCCATTTATGATCCAATTTAATTGGCCCATCTACAAGTTCATATTAAGTTTTCAAAAACCCTACAATTCCTTCACATGAAACAACAGTCGGTCCTAGAAGCTTGCTCTTTCTTCCTTTATTTTTCTTACTTCTTTCATCTACATTCCATCATCTAGTCATCTAGATCTTAAAGACTCTATTTTTTCTTTGAATATCTCTTCCTCTACACTCGTTCCCATATCATAGATCAAAAAGTTGTGGTCTTTGAAGCTCCCTACAACATCAAGTGTTCATCACATATTTATCTCTAGATCTACGATGTCTTTTAACTAAGAACTCACCATAAAAAGATTCAGATGAGAGATGAGTTACTTCCAGTTGATGATATAAGGCCCCGTTTCCGGGCACCTTATAGTTGGTCATTCATAGCACTAAACATACATAATAATATACATTTCATAAAAACATTACAGTGGAATTACATTAACAAAAGCTCATTCATTTCATTAATAAATTACTGTTGTTATGTAATACGACATTGTTAGGTTATAAAAGAAAACATCCGTTAATCGCATTACAAAACAACAATAGTAATATGTGTGAATGGATGCCAATCTTGCCCTGACGAGTAGCCTCCCCTTGTGCCATCCTCAGCAACATTACCTGCCAACTGAAAATGCATAAAACTCAGTGTTGCTGAGTGAGCTCTAGTTCTATAAGTATTAAAATACCTTGTGTGTTTTTATATACGAAATATACCTTTTCATAAAATACTTTACTTCCGTATACAAGCACACATCATACGTATATTCAAACAATATTAATTGCTTATTTGTTTCTTTCATACTTTAATTACTATCTTTTATCATCGTATACATATTTTCCTTCCATTCTTTTCATTAACATTCTCTTACATATATATACTTTCATTTCGTGCTTTTCACTATCTTTATTTTCATTCACATTCTTTCGTTTCATACTTTTCATCATTCTTTACTTTCTATTCATACTTTTCATTGTTCTGTACTTTCATACGGATCGATGTACAATACCCCGAACATTGTGTACGAAGCTGATGATGGGCATGTGCTCTAAAATTAGACCACGAACATTGTGCACGAAGCTGACTAGTCACTAAGGCAAGTCATCTCTCCCTTTCATCCGGACCAATGTGCAATGCCCCGAACATTGTGCACGAAGCGGATGTTGGGCCTGTGGTCTATAAATAGACCACGAACATTGTGCATGAAGCTGACCCAGTCACTTAGGGCATGCCACAAGAGTCCCATCAATCTCAATGATTGACCCTGTATGCATCCTTCAGGTTATTTAAACCGCACACAGTTGAGCTAATGACAACATGGTCGTGCACTTCTTTCTATTTGCTTGCAGGCCATTCTTTCTTTCATTACGTTTCACTCTTCATCTTTGTTAACTTTCACTTCGTTACGTTATACTTTACGTCATTCATACATTCGTCATACTATGTAAAGTCATAACATAATACTTAACGCATATTAATATATATATATATATATATATATATATATATACGTTTTGAAAACTAATAAAAGATAACACCTCATACACATATGCATGTCATACATTCATCATATCATCATACATATTCTATCCATAGACCATCACATATTCGTGCTCAAAATAGGCCAAAACAGTCCATAGGTCAAACTAGGGTCAAACCCTAAAATCCTGGTTTTCCCAAAAGTTCCGAAAATTTTCTAAGTGTTTGGGCGCGTGGACACTATTTGGGCGCATGGACACTATTTGGGCGCATGAGGATTTCCTGGGCGTTTCTTTAATATGCAGGCGTGTGACTTTATACTTAACTGTTTCAACACTTAGGCGCATGAGCCTCTTGGGCGCATGGGCACTATTTAGGCGCATCAGCTTTCACTTGGAAATTTCTAAGGCATTTCTAGGCGCATGGACTACTGTTTGGGCGCATCATCATATACTTATACTTTCTAAGTCATATTTTCAGGCGCATGGGCCTTGTTTGGACGCATGGCCTTACTTAAAATTTTTCTAAGGCAATTAACTAGGCGTATGGGCCCTGTTTGGGCGCTTGACCACCAACTTATGCAATTCTAATATATTATCAGTCCCAAACAACACCTTAACATGTTCTAAGCTTATACAACTATCCCCAAACATCAAACCAAGCATTTATAACCTTCAAACATTTAAACACATGCAGATGTACATACGGTTACACATAATACATTTAAAAAAATGATTTTACATGCATTTTCAACCCTAAAAACTTTTAAAAACATATAAAATACAGGGTCTAGCAACTCACCTTAGCTGCTTTCAACCTCAACTCTTCAACTTGAACTTTTCAAAAGTTCCAAACACCTAAACATGTCCAAAAACACATAACCGAAGGCATGTGAACACATAAGAACATGTATAACTCGGTTACATGGTCGAAACTCATCAAAACCAACCACAATTATGCTAAAACTTACTTACCTTGACTGAGTTTAGCTGCTTTCTCCCTCTAAACTGAAGATCTTTCTGCTTTATCTCTCTAAAATGTCGAGTAGTTGAAAATGCAGAACATGTGGCCGGCCATGCTTACTTTAAACAAAATAATAATATTATTTTATCCTATTTACACTTTAACCCCTCCTCTTATACTTCTTTTCTTTTTATTACAAAATATCTTTCCTTTTTCTTTTCTCATTTCTTTTCTTTCTTTTAAATGACTAGAGTTTCAGGTGTTACAATCCACCCCCTTTAAAGAGGCTTCGTCCCCGAAACCCATCACTCTTTGAATAGTTGTGGGTAATGCTATCTCATATCTTCTTCAGTCTCCCACGTAAACTCCGAACCCTTTTGGTGCTTCCACTGCACACGCACCAGTGGAACCACTTTATTCCTCAACCTCTTTTCTTTTCAATCAATGATTGCCACTGGTTGCTCTACGTAATTGAGCCGTTCATCCACTTCGATATCATCCAGTGGTACAATCATATATTCATCAGCTAAGCACTTTCTCAGATGAGATACATGAAACGTCGGATGTATTCCACTTAACTCATCAGGCAATTCTAATCGATAGGCCACCTCTCCTACTCATGCGATGATTTGGAAAGGTCCTATGTACCTCGGGCTTAGCTTACCTCGCTTCCTGAACCGGATAATCCCTTTCCAAGGTGAGACCTTCAACATAACTCGGTCGCCCGCCTTGAATTCAATCGGTCTTCACCTCTTGTCGCCGTACGACTTTTGTCTATCTTTTGCTGCCTTCATAAAGGCTTTGATCCTTTCTAACTTCTCAGTGGTAGCCTCGATCACCTCAAGACTCCCCAACTCTTTTTGTCCAATATCACCCCAACATACGGGTGTCCTACACCTTCTACCGTATAGCATCTCGTAAGATGGCATGCCAATGCTGGCATGATAACTGTTATTATATGAGAATTCTGCTAATGGTAAATGATATCCTAACTTCCTCCAAAATCAAATACGCATGCTCGGAGCATATCTTCGAGCGTCTGAATCGTCTTCTCCGACTGACCATCTGTCTGAGGATGATAAGTCATGCTAATATGTAGCCTCATCCCCATCGCATCATGGAATCTCTTCCAAAACTTTGATGTAAATCCGGTGTCACGATCCGACACGATAGACACCGGCACACCATGACGAGCTACAATCTCTTTAATGAACAGATCCGACAATCTTTCTGATGAATACGTCTCACGGATCGATAGGAAGTGAGCACTCTTTATCAGTCGATCAACAATCGCCCATATGGTATCGCACCCCCTCGCCGTACGATGTAGCTTAGTAATGAAATCCATGGTGATGTGCTCCCACTTCTACTCGGGTATATCCAATGGTTGGATCTTCCCCTATGATTTCTGATGTTTTGCCTTCACTTGCAAACAAGTAAGGCACTTGCTCACGTACTCTACTATGTCGCGCTTCATTCTCGGCCACCAATAATCTTTCTTCATATCCTGATACATCTTCGTGGCACCAGGATGAATCAAGTATCAAGTTTTATGAGCTTCATCCATGATTCATCCTCGTAGGTCTCCATAACGAGGTGTCACACCCCGGGCCAAAGGAGGGTGGGACGTCTCAGACTCCTTGGGCCAGAGGTGTGACAGATTGGTATCAGAGCCATAGGTTGTAGAGAAATTGAGAATACCTTAGTAGACCCTAGGCTACAACCTTGATACCTTATGACTATCCTTGCTTAAGTGAATGTTAGGGTAAGCGGGTTGGATAAATTGATGATTATACTTGATCAACGTAATCATGAATTTATCAGACGTGTAAATTCCAACACGAATCCCAAAGGTGTGAAACTTTGGATTAAGTGACTTAAGAGATCTATTAAATACGGTCTAAAGTTAATTTTATTGAACTTGCTGTTGGGTTTGTAAGAACACAAAAAAACAAGTTTAACCATTTAAACTTTCTGAAAAACGCAGCGGAATAATAGCATTATAACATTGTTTATAAGCTTAAAACATGTTCTTAAGTGACCATATTTATGTAGGAAACAAACCCAAAGAACAAAGTATCATTTATGTGAATTAGCAAGCTATGAATATGTGAAAATGTACATAAAATCACAGCTACATTGAGCTGTGATATCTACCTTTCAACAGCAGCAAAAACGACCAAGAAAGGTGGAAATGATGTCCAAAATTCGGCCAAAACTTCAAGGGTAGAAGTCCTCAAGCTTGTATACCCCAAACTTGTTTGCAAACCACCTTCTTGTTAGGAAGAATCACCACCAAAAGCTTCAAAAACTCTCAAAACCCAGCTGCTAGAACCGTGAATATGGAGAGAGAATAGAGAGACTTTTTCTTGTTTTCATGTGATGAGAATGGTTGAGAAAGAGAGGACCCCAAGACAAGTTAATGTGTGTGTACTTCTCAAAGCAAAATGGTCCAATTAGAATAAAAGGGTGGGGATGGCCAAAACTAATTCAAAAGGTGTTTTCCCCCTTTAAACTAAGCACACACACACACACATTAAAATGGTCTTGCAACTAGACATACAATTTACCATTTAATTGTATGTACAAGTTTTATAACTTATAAAATTAACCAATTAACTTATAAGTTATAATTTCTCATTATTATTTGGTGTTATTTAACTTATTTAAATAACACTTCAAATAATATTATTGAACAAAATATTCTAATAAGTCGTTCCTTCTCATATGCAACTTATTTAGAAAACCCATTTTCTAAATTGGTGTAAATATTTAATTGCATGATCATATCATCAATTAAATATTAATTGGTGTTTGCTAAGCTTGTTATTGGGTATAACCCGACTTGGATCATAACGTACTAACCACATCAATATTCTACGTGTCTTGGGCATATAGAATCCTTCAATCTCCCACTTG
>BJCO01634544.1:0-13698 GCA_018326465.1 Flaveria floridana
GGGTTGTTAATTAGTTTCTTTTAAACAAACTTAACGTTATGTAAAGTACCTAAATGTAATTTGAGGTGTGTAAACGTAAATAGTGTGTTGACATAGTCAAGATTATGTGTAATAGAGTTTTAAAAGTAGAGATTTTAACTGGGACCTAAATTAAAAATCTTTTACACCTCAAACCTGTTTTATAAATTATGGTAATAAGGTGGTGTGTTACAGGTTTCATGTTGAATCAGTTAATACTCCGTTCGTACACGGTCCTAACATGGTATCAGAGCTTTGGCTCTCGGATTCAACCTAAGATCTGCTCAGATCTAGGTTGAAAATTGATTGATCTGTTGATTGAGTTGCTTATTAACAAGTCTAAGTTGTTAATGAGTATATGCCTGTAAAAATCTCGAAAAACTTCATCTTCTTTCACTTTTCTGTTATAAGAACATACTGAAAAACTTTGGTTTTGTTCAGATCTGTGATTGAACACAAACAAAATGCATAAAATTAACAAAGTAGAAACCAAAAAGTAAAGTGCTAAAGCAAGTAAAAAATCCTACTGCTGTTACTATTCATAGAAGGCCTACAATATTCTGAAACCGTGGACTGTTTGAACCATTGGACTTGAAATTAACTTAAACCATACTCAAACACTCTAAAATCAGTTTATTAAACATGGATTCTATTAACTTTGCTGAACTTGGTCATGCTTCTAAACCTCCAATGCTTAAACACAAATCTGAGTTTAAGCAATGGAAAATAAGGTCTAGAAACTATATTACAGGTGTAGATCCGGACTATTGGATATCAATATGCAAAGGGCCATACATCCCAGTCTCTTTGAATGCTGATCAAGCTGCATAGTACAAAACAGTCAGAATCCCCATTAAGGATCCAAATCTTAATCTTGATGATGATGACTACAAGAAAATTAAGATTGATCTTAAAGCCTACTCCATTCTAACTCAGGCTTTAAAAATGGATGTACTCAAACGATTAGAGAAATACAACACTACAAAAGGGGTATGGGATGCACTTTAGATTATGTGTGAAGGGAGCAGTGAGGTTACTGAGATTAATAAAGACAAACTGATTAATCAATATGAAACCTTTCATCACACTAAAGGAGAATCTATCTCAAAACAACTTAATAGATTTGTCCAACTAGTAAATGATCCATAGATAATGGGGGTCACCTACAAAGAAAAAGAGATGAACAAGAAGATGCTGCACAGTCTGCCTAAAAGCTGGAAGCAAAATGTGACCATGCTGAAAAACACTCTTGATCTGGAGAGCACAAGCTTAGACATCAGATAGCAAAAATTGAAGCTCTTGAATTGGATGAATGGAGTAGAAACTTGAGTGGAACTCAAGTCATAAAGGCTTACGAATTTCCATCAGAAACTCATTCTATGGAAAATGACTTTATTACTGAAGAGGATGACTTTCTGTCATCCAAAGATCAATCCAGATCCACTGGATTTATTGCTTCATCTCAACCACAGAAGCAATCTACCTCTAATCCATCCACTTCCACACCCACTAACTTGCCTGTTGATCAGAAGTCTGAAGAACAAAAGGCCACTTACAATGCCTTTGTTGCAAGTTTTAAAGCTTACTTGGGAGGAAGACTCATATCAGCTCATCTACTCTAAGAAGATCTGGAGGAATTGTATCCAGATGATGTTAAAGAAATGGGTTTACAATGGCAAATGGCCATGATTACGATGAGGTCAAAGAAATTCTTCAGGAAAGGTAAAAAGCTAAGCCTGAATGAGAACACAAAGCTTGGGTATGACAAATCCAAGTTGAAATGTTTCAACTGTGGTTTGACTGGCCACTTCTCAAGGGAATGTAATTCACCCAGAAGAACACAACCACTACTACCAAAGAAGCTCACACAGCCAACCACACTCTCAATCAACTTCATCATCAGCTCCTTGAATCAAGTCATCAAAGCCAGCTTCAGCATCAGTATCATCATCAACCAAATCATCAAAGTCAGCACCAGCTGACACATCAAGCCTATGGAAACATCCAATCAACATCAAACGCACTTGTCATCAGACAAGATGGAGTATGTGACTGGAGCTTGTATGCAGAGGAAGTCAAACCACAATTTCAAAATCATGCACTCATGGCTCACATCAATGATAGTCCAACTCCTATGCCATCTGAGGTAAAAGCAAATCTATGTAGTGAAAAATGTGTCACTGAATTATAAGGGTACAGATAATCACAAATTAGCAGCTAAAATAAAAGATGAAAAAGTAAAATCTGAAATGCTAAGACGCGAAATGAAAAGCTTTGAAATCAAAATCAAGTCTTTAATTCCAGACATTGAAAAATTTCATGGTGAGAAGTATACTCTATTAGCTGAGAATGAGAGGTTAATTGAACGGTTAAACAAAACCAAAGCTGAGCAATCAGCCACTAAAGTGAAACTTGAAAAGTTTCAATTCTCTTCTACTAAGATACAGGAGTTGCTTGACTCACAAAAGGAGCCTAATGACTGGAATTGGATATAATTCTTGTCCACCACCATACAATGCAACTACACTGTCATGCCTGAGCATCTTAATTTGTCTGACTCAATTGAACCTAAATATACTGAAACTAAAACACTAGTTTCTCAGACTACAAATCCTCAAAACAATCCAAATGTGTACATTAAAACAAATGAGGATAAAATCAGATTAGGTCACCTCATTAAGATAAAAGAATGCTCAGACAAACATGTCAATGTAAAGAAACAAAAGAGTCCAGTCAAGGCCATCATTCCTCTTGTGAAGTTCATCCCAGATAGACTCAAATTAAACAGAGATGTTAAATTGCCATTGAAATAAACTGCTGAAATCAAAGCTAATTATGAGGTTAAATCTCCAAATAATTCAAGCAAATCAGACAAGGTTTCAATAAAAACTAAAGGCAAAGCTTTAGCATTACCATCATTCAAATCAAAATCCCCAAAGAATCAATCATCAAAAATAAAGATTGATCTGAGCTCGCCTCCTAAATCAAAACAATCTACTGATAACAAAAAGGATTCTTCAATCAAAACAAAACAACAGCCAAAGTCAAAATCAATTAAGCATCAAGAAGCTTTATCATCAAAAACAAAGATCAGACAAATGTACTGTGAAAATTGTGATATGTCAAATCATAAAACAAATGCGGTTTATTACAACCAATACTGCTCAATGTGTAACTTGAACAATCACTCAAACAAGAATTGTTATTTCAACAAGTATTGTTCAGTATGTGATATGACAAATCACAATACATCTGATTGTTTCTTTAATCAGAAAGGCTTGAGAATTCCTTAAAACAACCCCATTTCATCAATTTCAACTGTCAAAGTCAAGTCTAGAAGTCCAGTACAGAATAGACAATCAAGAATCTCATATTCTGATAATGACTTCTATGACAATTGGAAGTAAAAGAGCATTAAACAAAAGAAAAATAAAATTATGAAACAATCATTTAATGTTCTTCCAAGATCTAAAACAAATTTGATTTTAGAAAATCAAAAATGTACTCAATTTCTATTTAAAAATAGAGACCCAAGGTTTGATGACTCCTTTGACATGTCAGTTGAAATTGAGAGAAATAGAACCAGAAGAACCGCACACAAGTCAATCAAAGCATCATCCTCTAAATTTCAACCTAGAGGAAAATACCAAGAAGTTACAGTCCTAGATAGAAACGGGAAACCCAAGACCATTATGGCTTGGGGTCCATATTCTAATTAGTTTCTTTTGCTTGTAGGGTCATCCATACAGGTCCAATAGCTTATGGTACGTGGATAATAGATGCTCCTAACACATGACTGAAGATCGTTCCCTCCTTTATGACTTCAAGCACATTCAAGGAACGGCTGTAGCATTTGGTGGAGATTCACAAGGTGGCAGGATTACGGGTGAAGGATCTTTGACAAACGGATCGCTAAGCTTTGATAGAGTGAACTACTACGAGCAGCTAAATTTCAATCTTCTTAGCGTGTCTCAAATCTATGACAAGAAATATTCTACTCACTTTACTGACACTCATTGCTACATTCTGAAACCAGGATTTCAAATTCCTGAAGAATTGGTTGTCTTGAAGACCCCGAGGAAGAATAATACCTATGTCCTAAACCTCAATTCTGTACATCTCAAATAAGAAACTTGTCTTGTGTCTAAGGCATCATTTGGTGAGTCATAACTTTGGCATAGACGCTTGGGACATCAAATTTCAAAAACATGAACAGGCTGGTCAAAGGAAACCATGTAAATGGTCTTCCTCAGAAAGAATTTCACTTTATTGACCACTATTCAGCATGTCTGAAAGGAAAATAACATAAGTCGTCTCACAAACCAAAGCTTGTGAACACAAACAATACTCCATTGAAGTTACTTCACATGGATCTTTTTGGACCAACTCATGTTATGAGCATTGGAAAGAAATAGTATTGTTTGGTGATCATTAATGATTACTCACGCTTTACATGGGTTTTCTTCTTACTTCATAAAAATGAAGCATCATAGATAATAAAAGACTTTATCACTAAGATTGAAATCCAACTTGATCATAAAGTAAAATCAATCAGAAGTGATAATGGAATAGAATTCAAAAATGAAGATCTGAGTTCATTTTGTACAACCAAAGGCATCGCGCATCAATTCAGTGCATCTAGAACTCCTTAACAAAATAGGGTAGCTGAAAGGAGAAATAGAACACTGATTGAAGCAGCATGAATGATGCTAGCAGATGCTAAACTGCCTATTACCTTTTAGGCTGAAGCAGTCAACACAGCACGCTTTATACAAAATCAAACTTTTATAGTCAAAGAAAGCAATAAGACACCTTATGAACTTATTTTTCTAAGAAAACCATTCATTGGATTTTATCATTTGGTAGTCCTGTACTAATATTAAACACTCAAGATCATTTGGGAAAGTTTTCTCCAAAATCTGATGAGAGATTCTTTGTAGGTTATTCATCAGCTTCAAAGGCTTTCAGAGTGTTAAATCCTAGATTGCACATAATTGATGAATCAACCAATGTTCAATTCAAGGAACACTCCTTTCCTAAATCAATCAATGGCCCTGATTGGATATTTGATATTGACTCATTTACTAGATCCTTTGATTAGTTCCATTTGTCATATGCAAGTAACCTACAATCAGCTAAATCTTCCATAACAATAGAAAGAAGAGATGATTTTCCCATGATCCCTCCTAATTCTACTGATCAACCAGATAAAGATGTTCCTTTACAAGCTGATCCTGTTGGACAAGCTCCATGACATCAGAGTGTTTCAACTAAGGCTGGTCCTAGTTCTATGCATACTCCTTCAAATGAACCATCAAATAAAGTGAGGAATCTAGTACCAGCTACTGTTCCAGTTGAAACTGAGAGAAATGAAAATGATGACAGTGTTCAAAGTGCAGCAGATGCCTAAGCAGAAACAAATGAAGCCTTTGATTACTTTCATTACTCTCCCACATCACAACCTGAATGTGCCTCTTACCATGATGATCTGAATGTCTCCAACCTTGATGTATCCATTGCTAGTGACTCCATTCCAACCACCAGGATACATAAGGATCATCCAGTGTCAAGCATCATTAGTGAACTAGATGAGCAGGTGACTAGAAGGAAGTCAAGTATTGCAAACATCTGTTTGTTTTCTTGCTTTCTATGTCAGACAGTACCTAAGAACATAAAAGAGGCTCTTCAAGACAATAGCTAGATTGAGGCAATGCAGGAAGTGTTTCTCCAGTT
The DNA here is from genome assembly GCA_018326465.1 of Flaveria floridana. Lineage (NCBI taxonomy): Eukaryota > Viridiplantae > Streptophyta > Magnoliopsida > Asterales > Asteraceae > Flaveria > Flaveria floridana. The sequence continues at coordinate 5,752 of BJCO01634544.1, forward strand.
CAAGAAACAAGAAGTATGGCAACTGGTAGATCTTCCCGAAGGTCAATACCCTATTGCTACCAGGTGGCTATACAGAAACAAGACTGATGATAGGGGTATCGTCATCAGAAATAAAGCAAGACTAGTATCACAGGGATACACACAAGAAGAAGGCATAGACTATGATGAAGTGTTTGCTCCTGTAGCCAGATTAGAAGCTATCAGAATTTTCCTTGCGTACTCAACATCCATGAAATTCATAGTATATCAAATGGATGTGAAGTGTGCTTTTCTCTATGGAAAGATTGCTGAAGAAGTCTATGTGAGCCAACCTCCTGGCTTTGAAGACCCTGATTTCCCTCACAGGGTATAGAAGCTTGACAAAGCCTTATATGGTCTTCATCAAGCACCACAAAAATGGTATGAGACTCTATCATCTTTTCTGCTCACAAATGGATATGAAAAAGGAAAGATTGATCAGACTCTCTTCAGAAAGAGAAAAGGAAAAGACATGTTGCTAGTCCAGATTTATTTGGATGATATCATCTTTAGCTCAACAAACAAACAACTCTATAAAGATTATGAAGATCTCATGCATTCAAAATTTCAAATGACTGCAATGGGAGAACTCACTTTCTTTTTAGGAGTGCAAGTACAACAAACAGCAGATGGAATCTTCATCAATCAATCAAAATATGTGGAAACCATGCTAAAGAAGTTTCATTTTACAGATTGTCAGTCTATCAAAACTCCTGTTGATACCAAGATGAAGATAGGTCCAGATCCTAAAGGAAAATTAGTGGATCAGACTCACTATAGATCTATGATTGGATCACTCATGTATCTAGCAGGTAGTAGACCTGACATTATGTTTGGTGTATGTGTTTGTGCCAGGTATCAAACAGATCCCAAGGAATCACATGTGAATGCAGTCAAGAGAATATTCAGATATCTCAAGGGAAAACATGCTCTTGGACTATGGTATCCAAAGGAAGGATATTTCAATCTCTATGCATACACTGATAGACTATGGAGGATGCAATTTCAATCAAAAGTCCACATCTAGCGGTTGTCAATTTCTTGGTCCCAGACTGGTCTCCTGGCAGTGCAAGAAGTAGACAAACGTGTCTGTTTCAATAGCAGAAGCTGAGTACATTGCAGCATCAGCTTGTTGCTCTCAAGTTCTCTGGATTCAAAACAAGATGCTTAATTATGGTTTTAACTTCTTGCACACACCAATTCATATTGACAACACAGCAGCAATGTTCATAACTAATAATCCAGTTCAACACTTAAAACTAAACATATTGAAATTAGATATCACTTTTTGAGAGATTATGCTGAAGAAGGGTTAATTAAATTGATACAGGTCCACACTGATAATCCAATTAGCTAATTTATCCACTAAGGCATTTGATCCTAGAAGATTTGAATTCTTAGTCCAATCAATTGGCATGATTAACCTTGAGTAAAAACACAAATCAACAAAAACATTCAAAAAATTCATAAAAATACAAAAAGAATTTATCTTGCAGAAGTATATGTCTTATGCTTAATGGGAAATGATATAATTACAGTCGTTATATCATTCACTGTGTTTATTTATAAAACTCAAATGACTGACATGACTTATCTGATATGCGGGTAGACTCAACTTGGAAAAGAAAACACATGCAGTGATGAACTAAAGCTTATATTCAACTGTGAAGCTTTCATCTCAAAGTGTGTGTAAGTATTAGCATATCTAATTATGTGTGTGTAGCAACCTAAACACACCATGTAATGATGTCCTATGAATCTCTTTTACTCACATCAGTTTTTCCTTTGTTTTACTCACATCAGTTCTTCCGAACTATTTATACTTCGGAAGACTCAGCTTCTTCCGAGGCTTTGTATTTGGAAGACTTTATCTTCAATCTTATAAGTGTCTACTTCGGAAGAATATCTTCTAACTTTCGGAAGACTAAGTTTATTCTTCGGAAGCTCTTCGGAAGATCACTATGTAAGCTTTGGAAGTTGTAGCATTGCCTTTAGAAGACTTCTCTTAGTTGTACAGATTTCTTCTAAGTGTTGTTTTGGTTGTATAAGACTCAATAGATCCAACAAAATCCCCCTAGGCTGATGCTACGAAGACCTCACTGTCTTCTATTCCTAAAAAATTTCATCACCAAGGAGAGTAGATATTTGTATGTCTCTTTGTTCTTTCCAAAAGTAGTGCTGAGAAGGTACAGATCCTTTGTTGATAACAGGTCCAGTCTGTTATGTTGAATCATGTGTACCCTTTGTTGTGGCCCTCTGAAGAGAGTTAGTTGATGGGAGTTGTAGTCATACTCCCATCTAACTATAGGTTCCATGGCAGGGCCTTTAATCTTTTGAAGGAAAGTCCCTCCTTTGATTGACCCTTCCTTTTCCACCTGCTCTCTTAGCTTTATCTCTTCTTCAATCCTTGCTCTTGTAGTTAACTCAGCAAGGCGAAGGCTGCTTAGATGATTTCTAATATGAGCAGCTATCTGAGAGTTGGAGGGGTTGGAGAATGGCTTCTCTGCTAACTCAGCAATGTCAAATCTACTTGAGTGCAGCAGAGATGTAGTGTTGAGTCTGTTTACTTGGCCATTCGTTCTTTCCACAACAAAGTTGGGAGGAGAAGTATCGAACCTCCATTGTACAATTCCTTTCCTGGGGATAAGGGGCTGATTAGTTAGTTTGTTCCCCTTCCTGATAAATAACAGAGTCACCAGCCTTTTTCTCAGTTTCTTCTCTTCCTCATTTAGTGAATCAGAGTTGAGTCCTAAGAGATGAAGTGCCTGGTGTAGAGTTTCCCTAGGTAAATCAAGAAATTCCTATCTTGTGAGGGAACTTGAGGATCCATCAATAAAATTTAGTTTCATGGACTCCTCTTCATAAGAGATATTGCTCAGAGTGGTACAATTGATGAGCTTTTGCTTGATTTCCTTGAATTCCTCCAAGGTCAGAGGTTTACCTGACTTAGAGGATGGTTTGGGAGATGGGTGGATGGTTGATTGTTGGGTGGAGGAGGGTTGAGTTCTGGGTAGTGTTTTGGGTTTTAAAATGGGTAGTGGTGGTGGTTGTTGAGAGGCAGAGGAAGATGGTAATGGTAAGGTGGATGGTGTGGGTTCAGGGGTGTATGGTTCAGTGATGGGTTCGGTTTTGATGGGGAAAGAGAAGGGTATAGGCTCAGCTATTATGGGTTATGGTTGAGGTTTAGGTGTTAGCTTGGGTTCCATCCTCTATATCTCTTGAGATACCTACTTTCTTCTTCCTAAGCGAATGTCAGCTTTGATATTACTGACATGTCACTGTAGGGCCTTCTCTGACATTGGCCCAACTTGCCTGCCAGTGAAGCCATGTGCCCTGAGATAAGCCTTCATCCAGGTTTTATCTCCCTCTTTCTTGGCAGCTACAAGCTTGGCCTCTTCCTCCTTCTTCTTTCTCTCCCTTGCTTTCTCCCTAACAGCTTTCTTTCTTTCCTTACTGATTTGATCTTGTTCTCTGTTAATAAGAAGCAGAATCATCTCATTCTCATGACGACTCAGTTCCTCCTGAGTATAACCTCTTAAGCACAAGAAGGCTATCCTTTCCATCCTCTTCTTCAGTTCAGCCTCTTATTTTATCTTCCTTGCCTTCTCCTCTTTAGCCAACCTTGCTGCATTCTCCTTTTCCATTTTGCAGTAAGGTTGCCTCTTCTAACTTGACAAGCTCATCAAGTGGGAGTAGTAGCATTTGTTCATTTGCTACTCCTAGGCTGATGAGCCTGTCAATCACATCCAACCTCTTCTTTTTCATTGATAGACTCCTGAGATGTTACTGCCGCTTTGCTGCTTGCAGCCAATAACTTCTCAGTAGGAAGTCTACCCTTTCTTCTCAATTTGTTTAACCTCTCATCCTCATGAATTTTCTCATCAGTCATCTTCCTCTTACCTTTGTAATCATGAGGAGATACTTCTTTTGTAGATTCTGGTTTTGAGGGTTGAGGTTGAGAGGACTGAGGATGAGGTTGAGAAGTTTGTAATTGATCTTGTGGTATTTGTTGAAGGATAGGAGTTGTAAGAAAGTCTTCACTGTTCACCTCAGAGGCTAGATCAAGGATGGTCTCTGTGAGAATCAGTTCATCAGACAGAGATGATAGGCCAGCAATCACTTTCGCAACTTGAACTTCTGCTTCGGAAGAGATTGATGTTGTTACACCATCTGTCCCAATTGAGGCAGTTGCTGGGCCATCAGTCCCTATTTTCCCTTCGAAATGAATCTCAGGTTCCATAGTTCCCTTAGGTTGACCAACTTCCACCTGAGTGGTAGGTGGTGCACTGAGCCTTTGAAGCTCTTCTGCTCCAAAGTAGGTTATGTCAACATCAGGGGATGGTTGTTCAAGTGAGGAGCTCATCAGAAACTATGTGAAAATTTTATGAAGGTTGATGAGCATCCTTGGGTCCACTTGAAAAATCAAAGGAGGTGGTTATGGGAAAACAGTAGATGAGTGCTTTTATGGAGGGTAAAGGGAGGATAAAGTTGTAAGAGTCAAAGATTGAGGTTCCTTAAAAATTTGAGGTTCCTTATGAGCTTGTTTCTATACATTCTCCCCCTTTTTAGTAGCATCATCTTGAGAAGTAGATGAGCTAGAAGAAGAACTTAAAGAAACCTAAGTTGGTACATGCCTGACAGACTTCTCAATCTGCGTCTCAGCTAGTTTTGCCTTGAGATCTTCAATCTCAAGTTGCTGAGTGGCAGACCTGTTTTCTAAGATCCTAACCTTAAATTCAAGGTCCGAGACCTTAGAGTACAGGTTCTCAATGGTGAGTTTTAGTCTTCCATCATCTTCATGTGAAGAATCACGGGGAGATGAGATAACATACCTAGTATGTACATCATCATCACCAGTAGTGGTTTCTTGGCACCCTGGATTCCTTTGCTCAATGATATCTCTTTCAGATATGTCAATTGGAAGAGTTGCCGTAGACTCAGTCTCGTTGATGTTAACACTATCCTGAGAGCTCAATGAGAGACTCTTAGTAGTGGCAGCTGAGCCTACATGAGTCCCCTACACACCGGTGGGACTCACCTCAGTTATTGGTTGCTGATGTGGGTCAGCGATCAGAGGTTTCCTTTGGCACTGTTGATCTAAAAAGCGGTGTGGTAGATCAACTTCATAGCTTTGAGGAAACATAAAATCCTCATCAGTTTGGGTTAAAAGGTCATTGAAGGATATGGTAGGTATTCCTAATGACCCGGGACCTTGGTCAACACCTAATGCTCAAAGCCAGTGATGTGGTTGTCCCATTCTAGTTGCTCAGGAGAGTATTGTGACTCATCTTGAGGGATTGAGGTTTGGGTGATGGGCTCATCAGATTGAGACTGAGGAGACTCAACACTGATATTAAGGTCAATTGGAGGAGAAAGTTATACCTCAGGTTGAGTGGGAGCCCGGTGTTCCACTCTAGACTTTTTGGGCTGAACAGTGGGGGCTTGTTCAATCGGAGTAGATATAACAAGGGACATCCTTGATAAAGGTGTTTGACAGGTAAGGAGACCTTTTGGAGTGGAGTGGTGATGTCTGGTGTGGGTTTGTCACCTGTTGGTTGAACAGGGATATCTCCAGGAGCCATAGGCTCAAGCATACCTGGAAGCAGATGAGTGAACCTTCCAGTAAAATTGATGGATATCTTCTTTAGCATTCGGAAGCTACCCGGCCGCATTTGAGGAACTACTAGAATATCTTTATATTCTAGTTTATCCAGGTCTAGTTCATAGTTGATAAAGTTCTGAATAAATTGAGGATACATGTAAAATGTATTCTTGATGAGATTTTCCCTCAAGTTATTCAGAACAAACCTGGAATAGTTGAACCTCAGGCCTTTGACCAACCCATGAACTAAACAGCCTAGTTCGTAAGGGATTTGATCCCAACCTCCTGATTTGTTAGACAGACTATGAACATAGGAGAAGTTAAATTTGTAGACAGTGTACTTACTTACATCACCTCCATATCCCATTTGAAAATAGGTGTCTTCTAAATTAGATCTTGGAAATTCAGTTGGGGCTCCAGTATCATGAAGCTCCAAATGTTCCCTGATAGTGGTTTCACTTACCACTCTCTTGTCCACAGACTCTCGAATGAATTACCCATTCATTGTTAATGATTTCATTCTGACCATTTGTCCAAAAGTCAGACATATGGTTAGAGTTGATTGTGGGAGTTTATTGTGAGAGCGGGAAAGTATATAGATTGTGTGAGGAACTGAATGATTTGAGCAAAGTCTCTATCCGCAGATGAATCAAGGATAGCAATCTGGTTATTTTACGGGTTTAGAGCCATTGTTTGAGATTTTTTTTGAGAAGGAGGGAGTTCAAGCTTGAAAATTATGGTGGAAACATTAGGCTAGGGTTTTGACAGTGGTTAAGAAAGTATAAAAGAGAGTTGGAGTCCTTTAAATATGGGGTAAATGATCAAACCGATATGGTGGAATGGCACTACGCGGCTTAATTTAACAGAGGCGGTAAGGGTGTTTTATTCAAAATACTCCAACAATCTTCAAAAAAATCATATTTTTTGCAGAGTGGGACCCAAATGTTTCTGTTACAATTTTAAAGTATTCTTCTGACAATACCTGCTTCCGAGAGAACTTTTTAGTTTCTCTCTCCTGACTATCTTCCGAAGCAAAATTTGCTTCCGAAGCAAAATCTGTCATAAAGACTATTTTTTTCCGAAGTGAAAATGTGCTTCGGTAGAAGTAGAAAGTTTCCTTCAGAAGAGAGTTGATCTATGATCAATTTGTCTTCCGAAGCATAACTCTATTAGGAAGATGTGTCTGGATTAGAGGAATTTTCCTTTGGAAGAAGATTAAGACTATCTTCCGAGGGTATATTTCTCTTCAGAAGAGTTTGTACTTCAAAAATTTTGAAGAAATACTTTTTGTAACAGGGCTTATGTTGTAAATAGACACATTAGACTTAACATTTTGTACAAAATAATTAGTCAAGGTTTATCATCCCAATAGCTGTAATTAAATACTTAAATCTTTGTTCATCAAAAGTTTTGCTGAACAAATCAGCATATTGTGCATTTGAGTCAACTTTGACCAATTTGATCAGATTTTTCTCATTAATATCTCTAATGAAATGATACCTGATGTTGATATGCTTTGTCTTAGAGTGCTTGACCGGATTTTTAGTGATTGAGATAGCACTCTTATTGTCTATGTGAATGGGAGTCTCCATGAATTTGAAGCCATAGTCTAACATCTGATTTTAAATCCATAGTAGTTGAGCACAGCAGCTAGCAGTAGCAATGTATTCAGCCTCAGCAGTTGATGTAGAGATACATGATTGCTTCTTACATTGCTAGGAGATGATCCTTCCACCAAGAAATTGACATCCTCCTGTGTAACATCTCGTATTTTACGTTAAATGAAAATTAACGTCGTTAATTCTTAAGGACTTTTAATCCCGTTTGTGAACTTTTAGGGTTTGTAATGTTTGTTTAGTTAATTTAAAAGTTAATAAGCTAATAATAATAATAATAATAATAATAATAATAATAATAATAATAATAATAATAATAATAATAATAATGTTTAATGATAGAAACTTTAAGTAACCTTACAAGGGTGTGTGACCTTGTAACTAATAACTTTGAAACATAAAATAATAAACTCCAAAATCTCAGGGACTAAACTGTAAATTTAAAACAAAACAAAAACTTTGGAATTTAATTAAACTAAAACTAAAGCATAGGGACCAAAGCTGTAAATTTTTCAAAAACAAACCCCCACCCTTTCTCTCTCCCCGTTTAACCGTCCACCGGCCGGCGGACCTCCGGTGAGGCGCCGGCGAGGTCCAAAAACACCACCAAACCGTATTTTTTTAGCCATTTCGTCCCCAACCGTCCGCGAAACCAATTCGAACTTGAATGCATACTTTAATTGGGTATTAAACACGGGTATAATGACATTT
>BJCO01634545.1:0-12233 GCA_018326465.1 Flaveria floridana
CTATTGAATCTGGCACTAAACTAAAGGAGGCCACTTCAAAATCACAAGGTAAAATGCCCTGTGTCAATCTGGACAAACAATTTGAAAAGGTTAAAGTTAAATCTGGGTCAACCAAGTCTAACTCTAAACCCAAAAAGACCAAACAAGTTAACAACCCTCGTGCTTCATGTCTAAGTCTAGAGAAACAAAAGGTAAAAGATGTTACAAATGTTCAAACAATTAATTTTGTTAAATCAGATAAAACATCTAAGCAAGAAATGTCAAAACAAAAACAAAACAATGTCACATGGGTGTCCCATATTTCTCCATAGAAACATTTAAATTGTCAAGTTGAAAGCAGATCATGTTACAACTATGGAAAGTATGGACATATTGCGTCTTATTGTCCTTATTGTCATCAGACGCCAAAGAAGAAGGTAGAACTTTATGACACTAAAGTGAGCTCTTCCAAGACAAGATCCATGACTCCACCAAAAAGAGTCAGTGAACCTAAAGTTTAACCTATCAACCAGTCGTCTGTTTATCACAAACAGGCCTTACATAAGACCGGCTTATGGAAAGAGAAATCTATCCATGAATCTATACTACTTAATAAGGAAATGAGAAGGACAATATTGTCTTTTCACCCAAATTTAAGATATGTACAACTTATGTTACATACTTTACAACTCATCTTCTTCTCCATCATCTTCATCACAACCAAATTGAAAGAAAAGAAGAAGGTCACAGATCTCTAGAACCGCCACAACAAAAGAAGGTCGCAGATCTTCTTTTCTTCTCCAGATCTGAACAAGGTATCGAATAATCTTTTTCTTGGGCATTGGTGGTACTCGAATGGGCGGGCATTTTCAAATGGGCGGACATTTTCAAAGGCACACATCTCCATCGATTTATACACTTCAAAAAGTGAAGAATTACTCTATACAACTTCACGAAGGTTAAGGATTTCATCTGCCATACGTGATCGCTTCTCTTCTCTTCCTATTTGTATCTGTTTAATGTTTTTGTTTTCAACTTGATAAATCATGTTATTGTGCTTAGAGAGTTGAGAATATGTTAGTAGTGTGTTGCTTGGATCTAGGGTTTATTGTGCTTAGAGAGTTGAGAATATGTTGGTGTTCATCAATACATGGGTTTTTAATCATTGAACTACTGTTCTCAGCCTTCTCGGGTATGATTTGGTTGCTCCTGTTGTTCATTTACCTGTATGTATCTTAAATCACTGCTTATGCTCTTGTTTTACAAAGTTGCAGTGTATATTAAATCATAGAGGCACACACAAATTTTGATTATTTAGTTAATGATTCCATCGTCCTTCATAAGTTTGGTACTTAATTCAGAGGAATTTTTAGTGGTTATGTGTATTACCTGTCTGTTTTGCAATGAATTAGCATTGTGAACATATAGACATTTTTATGGAATAATGCTCACTATAATGCAAAAGCATGCAAAACATCACATTTTGGTTTTAGTGATAGTCTGCCTTAAAATGTTCCCAAGATTATGTGAGGAATATTGGTTGCCATTCCAACCTAGAAAAAAAATTAATTAATCAATAATTATTTGGACACATGATTTGTAAGGGTTAGTATGTAATATCTAGATAATCTCTTCAATCCCTGAAGAACCATTCAATAGTAAGTTTGGGATTCGAGCAGGAAGCAGTGATGGTTCTTTTAGAGAATTGTCGAAGTATGGAACAAAATCAACCTGCCATAAAATGAACTCAGAGAATAAGATTATAAGAAGTATGTCATAATATTGTAAAGTTAAAATCTGAAGAATACACACTGTATCCATATCCAAAATTGATAGAAGCATTGTTTCAGTAAGTGCTTGAAAAAATGAAGCTAAAAGAATGAGTACTTGTAGATTCTTATTACAATTTACAAAAAAAGAATATCAGAAGGAAAAGCTATTAGCCTATTATACTAGGCATCAGAAAGAAAATGACAATCTACCACCAAAATATAAAAAAGAGAATACATTAATTAGAACAAACAATGAAGTAGTCATGTTTTGTGATAAATAACTGCTGCTTAAGAACATAGACATTTAAGCATCTAAACTTCACTGCAAACAACTAAGCTGATAAAGAAAGCATATAACTACTTCCAATCCGCATTTTCTCAACAATACCGAACCTATCATTAAGGCGAAAACACCTGAAAATTGTACAAAGTGAAAACTAAAGAAAATAAGACAATGGGTAATCTTTTTTATTTTAGTTGTAAACACTTGCTTTCCGACATGTCCTGCCAAAGCCTGTTGCTAGAGTGGTTATTGGTTAGTTTTTGTCAATGTCTCGCTAGCCATGATGATCGAATTGGTGATGCCATGCTTTCTTATATGAATATATTTTGCCTTTTGATATGCAACCGTTCATGCTCAGCATAAGGTTCGTGTTTCGGATGTTTTTATTTTACAAATTAGAGCATAGGTGAAGTTTTTTAGAAAGGATTAACTCGATGGTAACTTCTATTTAAATGTTGCGTTGACATTAGTTTTTGTGATTTTAGGTGCTAATGACTAATGAGTCATGGTCTGACTGAATTTTGGTTTGCTTCAGCTTTAGTAAAAAATCTACTGCTTACATCTTCGTGTCCGTGTAAGTGTTTTTGACTAATCAAGTCAACGTAGACCTCTTTTTTGAGTGATTTGATTGCTTTTAGTTTGTCATAATTGCAATTTCTTTGATGATTCTTGGTGCATTTTTCAGCCACTAGCTCCTGTTTTTGGTTAATCTTTATTGATGTTAAAAACATTACTTTTGAAGATCATTACATGTAGTAGCCTTGTAGCTTTAAAACAATGTTTATGCATTAATAAAGATTATCTGTTACAACTGGGTCAGGGGCATCATCTTGTTTACACATGACCCACGGTACACCGGTTCCAAGACCCACAGCCATTTGTGCTGCCCATTTCGTATAAGCTCGAGCTGGTGCTCCATGTTCATACTCCAATGGTCCATATTCATTTTCAATCTGTCACATTAACTTTAGTAAAAAATACAATTTTGCAAAATTTTTGTAATCTTGGTGAATTTGTTTAGAAATTTGACTACCTGAGATAAAATAATTGGACCACCTTGAGTCTCATATAATCTTTCTGCTATCATCATATTTACTATGTGCCTTGTGAATTTTTCCATAGAATCCTATACATATATAATCATCATTACATACATAATCATTTCAAAATTCAAAATAGCCAAAAAATAATTTAAATAAAATTCAAATATTATTGAAAAGAATGAGATGCATACCTTGAAAGGACCATTATCTGTTCTAAAACTAATTCCTGGAACATATTTTAACCAAACAGGAATTCCCCTGAAATTGTGATTAAAATAGAAGTTTAATTTATTTCTTTATATTTTCATGCATATGTTTATGTCTAACTACTCTACTATCTCTTTAATGTTCTTCATTTACTGTCATAGTATCACTGTTTTGCTTTTTATACTATGATCTGAATATCAGTTATAGTTTTATGATGCATTCACTTGGTTTTGATTTTCTTTGATCTAATGTATATCGTTTACACAAAGAGATTGTGCACATTTAGGATGTCGAGATAATTGGTAGAACATTAGTATTTAGATAATAATTTCTCACTATAGGTCTTCTTAGCTTGTGAAGTTTGTTTAAAGTGTTGAATGTTACCAGATTTATGCAGGTTTTGCAAGATCAGAGCTTGTGTTTTTGGCTTTATTAGCGGATCCTTTTGGCACCAAGCTCTTATATCATTGCTTTTGATGTGCTACCATGTTGAAACGGAGATAAAAGGATCAAAAACTTTTGGTAGTGGAAGAAAAGGCAAGGAACCCTCTGCGTTATTCTTGCAAGCTCTTCTTTAGTTATTGTTGGATTTTAGTAACTAGATCAAACCCAAATAGTTGTTGAAATTTGTATAAAACCTTATAGGTTTAAAGAATGAAAAATGGACTATAATGCAGACAAAATAATTCCAAACTATAGTATACAAAATATTTTTATACTTTTGTGGTACATGTTCATTTATTCTGTTTGTGTGTTTCTTCAATAGAAATTTGATTCTCTTGATTTACAAGACTATTGTGCTAATTTAAAGCACAAAGCAATTTACGTCACGTGATGTAAAACTTAAGTTTTGATTTGTTCGAACTCTTTCTCTTGATACATAAAACCTACAACAAATTGAAACCTCAACCCGATACATTATGCAAAATCTCATCAATTGTTTTTTGAAAAGGGTAAGTGTTGCATCCCTAATCAATTGTTTTACGTAATTTATATTTTACTTGGTTGATTTTGTTATGTAGTATTAATTTGTACAATTCATAATAATATTGATGTATTGTTTGTCTAGATGAAGTTGTTCATGCTATTACTAAGTATTCTAGATCATTCATGCAACTATATTCTTAGTAAGTTAATTCTATCCACTTAAGTTTAGATAAAATGGATCAGGGTGTAGTTTGTGAAACGCCTATTAATTTATGTTTAGAAAAACATAATCATTACAATAGTATCCTAAATTTGTATATAAAGAGTGGTTCTATTATGTAGCTTTCTATAATATGACATGTTTAAAGTTTGAGTTTTGTTTTTGAAACGCCTACTAATTTGAGTGATTCTATATGTAGCTTTCTATAATATGATCTGTTTGAATGCAAGACAGCCCAAATTAACCTATTCATGTATGTTTTGATTTTATAGCTCATACAAAGTTAAATTTTTACTTCTTGAAATAGGCCGGATGTATTGCACAAATTGATATTGATGTCGTGAAATGTTGTAATTATGTTTTCATAATGATGCTACATTAAAAATCCACAAGCAAATTTACTTACTTTAAGACTTCAAATTATCATACTTAATTCCTCTGCAACGCGCGGGTCATCTCCTAGTCTGATAATGAGAACAAGAAGACCATAGATTGTCCCTCACCCTCAAAAGGTCAATGGGTGGAATATATGATGTGTGATGCCTCTGGGTCACCCAATCCAGTAAAGGCTTGGGTCCCTAACCTGAACTAATGTTTTCAATTGAATGTGCATGGTGTTCGCTATAGTGCTGAAACCAACACGTGGATTGTCGATAGCGGAGCATCCAGGCACATGACTGGGAACAGGGCACTCCTATCAAACGTCAAACAAATAAAAGGAGGCCATGTTTCATTTGCTGGAAACAAAGGAGGGTATGTCACAGCTCAAGGGGAAGTGGGAAATCAGAAAGTAAAGTTTGACAAAGTCAACTACGTTCAACAACTTCAAAATAACTTACTTTAAGTATCCGAAATTTGTGATAAAGAGTTTAAAGTAGTGTTTGATAACAAGAAGTGCTATGTCCTGAAAAAGGACTATGTCATCTCGGAGGACCAAGTCTTAATGTTTGCCTCAAGATATAATGACCTTTATGTCTGGGATCTATTAAAGGCCTCCACAACGGATCAACAAGTTCAGTGCTTCTTGTCAAAGGCAAATGAGAAGGACTCCATCTCCTGGCATCAGAGAATGGGACACATTAATCCACGAAAGATGAATCACTTGATCCAGAAGGATCTAGTGAGAGGAGTTAACGTCAAAAACATCCAACTTTCGGATTTCTATGTGGCGTTCAAGAAAGGCAAACAGACAAATAAGTTTCATAAGGAAAAGAAAGTTCACTCCATCAAACTTCCTCTTGAACTTCTTCACATGGATCTGTTTGGTCCAGTCAGTACAAGAAGCATTGCAGGCGACTTGTACTGCTATGTAGTTACAGATGACTACTCAAGATTCTCTTGGGTGATGTTTCTGAAATCAATATCAGAAACATTTAAGTCATTCAAAGAGTTAGTAACTACACTGGAGTCTCTCTACAAGCTGAAGGTAAGACAAGTCCGCTCAGACAACGGAACCAAGTTCAAGAATCAACGGATGGAGGCTTTCTGCAAAGAAAAGGGAATTGTGCACCAGTTCATGTCCGCCTACGCTCCTCAGATAAATGGCATTGCTGAGAGAAAGAATCACAGCTTAATTGAGACAGCACAGACAATGCTAGCAGACCCGAAGCTGCTTATCCAATTCTGGAATGAGGTAGTTGCCAATGCATGTTACACGTTAAATCGAGTACTGGTAGTGAAACGTCATGGCAATACATGTTACGAGTTACTTCAATGACGTAAACCAAATCTAGTGTATCTCAAACTGTTAGGTGCACCGTGCACCCTACTAATGAAAAATCAGGAAGGAAAGTTCAGTGAGAAGGCCGATGAGGGAATCTTTCTAGGGTACAACATACCCAATAAGAGAGTTTACGACAACTCAACGGGTCAAGTAGAAGTGTGGTGCAACGTGGACGTTCAGAGTTACACCACCCCACCTGCTGGAAAAGGACCCGCCTTCTTTTTTGATTGTAATGGTTTCTTCAAGTCCTTCAACATTCCTCTGTCCACCTCTAACGATGACTTGGCAACCAAAATGATGTTTGAGGTCTTAAATACATCATCACAAGACGTCATATCACTTGGTTCACAAGGTGAATCGTCTAACCAGTCAGGGGGAGCACTTGAAGTAAGTGACTCCTCCTCTAACGATGAAGCTATGGAGAATGACCAGAACAATGAGGAGGAACAGGTTCCCATTCCCGCAAGTCCACAAGCATCTGACATTGATGCCTCTACGTCTTCAGAACCTCACACTCCTACTGCCTCAGATACAGAACCAAATGTCCATAATCTTCGTTCTGAGGTAGTTGTTCCCCCCACTCCTGGATCACGCCTAAATGTCTATCATCCTCTGGACAATGTCATTGGGGATGTCAGATTTGGAGTTCAGACAAGAAATCAATTATATTCAGCTGATTATGCCTCTATAATGGAAAAAGGATACCTTCATGATGGAGCATATCGTTGTTTTGTGTCTCAATTTGAGCCAAAATACGTCAGTGAAGCCCTGAATGATGAGGCATGGGTGAGTGCCATGCAAGAAGAACTTCTGCAGTTCAAGAAGTTGGGAGTATGGACTCTTGTGGATAGACCTAAAGGAGCAAAGGTTATTGGAACCAAATGGGTATTGAAATGCAAGAAAGATGACCAAGGAGTCATCATCAGGAACAAGGCTCGGCTTGTAGTTCAAGGATTTCGACAAGTCGAGGGAATAGATTACAATGAAGTATTTGCACCTGTGGCGAGAATGGAAGCCATCCGTATCTTCCTAGAATATGCCTTTTACATGAAGATTAAAGTCTATCAACTGGATGTGAAGAGTGCATTTCTTCATGGTGAAATCCGAGAGACAGTGTATGTTAGTCAACCCGAGGGATTTAAGGATCTATATCATCAGGACAGAGTTTACATACTCGACAAGGCTTTATACGGGCTTCATCAAGCTCCCAGAGCCTGGTATGAGAAACTCTGGACTCACCTTGTGAAACACGAATTTCGCAGAGGTGTAATTGACTGCACATTGTTCATCAAAGAAAAGGCTGGTGATCTGCTGCTTGTTCAGATCTATGTTGATGACATAATCTTCGGTTGCAAGAACGAGGTTTTAAGTAAAGAGTTTGAAGCAGTAATGAAGGCTGAGTTTGAAATGAGTGCCATTTAAGAGATGAAGTTCTTTCTCGGGTTACAGGTGGATTAGACACCAAAGGGAATATTTCTACACCAGACCAAGTATGTAGGAGATATTCTCAGTCGGGTTGACATGGAGAATGCTTCCGCAGCTGGAACTCCACTTGCTACAAACCATGATGTGGCACCTGACGAGAATGGTGATCTGGTCGATGCCACCATGTCCTGAGGAATGATTGGATCTCTCATGTACCTCAATGCATCAAGACCTGATATCATGTATGCAACATGTCTATGTTCAAGATATCAGGCGAAGCCAAAGGTTAACCATCTCATAGGGGTCAAAAGGATATTCCGTTATCTGAAGGGTACACCAACACTTGGGTTGTGGTATCCTCATGACAATGACTTTGAGCTTAAAGCGTATAGTGACTCGGATTACGGTGGCTGCAAGATGAACTATAAGTTTATATCAGTAGGATGCCAATTCTTTGGGAGGATATTAATGACCTGGCAGTGTAAGAAGCAGACCTCGGTTGCTTTGTCAACCTGTGAAGCTGAATACGTTGCTGCAGCAAGCTACTGTTCACAAATCATATGGATACAATAGCAAATGTGGTACTGCGGTTTGCATTTCTCTTCTACTTCTATTTTTGCTGATAACTCTACTGCAATTGAAGTAACCAAAAATCCGGTCCAACATCCTAAGACGAAACACATCGGCATAAAATATCACTTTATACGTGACTGTTTTGAAAAGAACCTAATCAATGTGGTTAAAATAAATACTAATTTTCAACGTGCTGACCTCTATACAAAGACTTTTGATAAACCATGGGTCAACGGCGTCAAAAAGAAAAGTGAAGTAATTCCAGATGACGAAATTGCTTAGTCTGACACCCGTTTAGTTTTCTTTTATTTTCTTTTCTTTTATTTTATTATAATTTCTTGTCTTAAAAAATCCAAAAACATAAAAAAATATTTTCGTTTTAGAATATTAGGTTGAGATTAGTTTAGTTTTTAGTATTTATTTTCTTAAAAAAAAAGAAAAAAAACGGGATCAGGAGATTCTAGAAATGAGATCATATCTGTGATAATGACTCAATGACTATGGAAAATGATAGTACACAGGAACAAAGAGTTTGGGACTTTAAAATAAGTTAAGTGATTATTGATGTAAACTTCAAAGTATAAGTCTGTGAAGTCTAAGCAATATAAAAGGAAAAATAATAGTAAAACTAGCTGCTACTAAGGGAACAGGGAGAAAGTAGACCTAGAGGTTGCTAGATAATTAGATGATATGTCGGTAGATTCAACACAATAGATTAGTACATCTCGTTGGTGATATCAATTTTAAACTAAGTTGTTCAACAACCTGTGGGTTATCATCTTATCCCTGGTTAACACAATCAACCATGTTCCAATAAGGGGTGACGAGCAAAATTAACGCCACAAAAGTGTGCGGTTGACTATAAAATGAGCAAAGCACATAAAAAAGCAAAAAGCAATCTAGCTGATAGCATATGTTATTAGTGCGATCAGTGCAAAAAGAAAATAATTGCTCAAACAAGAGGATAGGTTGTGTGCTTCTCTACTGTGCGGTCGCACTGACCTGAGGATAAGCATAACCTAAATATTCTAGAATTCATTGTTGTTTGCACCTCTCTACTGTGCGATGAAACTGACCTAAGGCTTTGCATCGCTTTGAAAGCTCTTAGAATAGTTTCCTCTTGTCACAATACCCGTAGACCGCTCAAAAATCTCCTGAGGAATGTTGATTACCATATAAGTGTGGGATCCACAAATGCTTGTTGAAATAACTAAACCCTAAATAATTACCAAGGTGTGTCAAAAATCTGTGTATGGATTTAAGAGGACAAGTATACTGACAATCATCGTGAGCTGCAATTCTTGAAAGTCAAAATCAATGTGGGATCTTACAGAACAAGTATGATTTCCTAAACTTGCTGATGACTCTCGATGAAACCAGAATCCAAATCAAAAGGCTTTGATAAATTGTCCTAAATAATTTGATAAACCTGTATGATTCCATAATGAGTCGCTCCAGTTATGATCAATGTAACATAATATTACCTAGGATTTCAACCTCCCATAAAATTACAAAATTAAGTTTTCGTTTTGTTTCTTAATTCTACTTGTTTAAGTTGCTTGAATCTTAGTTATTTAGTTTTAATTGTCGGACTATGCAATGGAAATCAATCTGTGAGTTAATCACTAAAATGAGTCACGTCTGAAGTGACAAACTGGTTTAAAGGGTCACGACTGAGGTGATCAAAAGTTTTCAAAGTTAAAAGGATCATGTCTGAGATGATCGAATGCTCAAAATGTTTAATCAAAAGTTAGGTGGGGTTTAATGTCAAATGGTCATAAAGTCAAAATCATGAGTATGATCCAATCGCACGACTGGACCATGAGTATGGACCAATCATACGATTGGACCATGCTTACGCTCTAGACAACCGAATGGAGCATGAGTGTGAACCATTCACACGAATGGCTTACAAGATTGAGCCAGTCGCCCGAATGGAACTGTGCAAATGACTCATTCGCCCGACTGAAACCCAGTCGGCCGACTGAATGTGATTAACTGAACCAATTGCACGACTGAGGTCTAATCACCTGAATGAACAGAGCGAATGGGTCCAGTCGCCCGATTCAATTAAGATTCAGTATAAATATGGCAATAGTCCATCGCATAAACTCATCACCTTCAATTGCCCTAAAATCGCATAAGTGTCGTTACTCTGCAAAAATTTCTTCAGACCGAATTTACCTGCGTATTTAGATCTTCTGACGTGCTTTAGTGTTTATACAGGTATAATGCGGTGTAATCTTGCAAAAATACCATCGATGTGACTCCAAAATCAAGATTTTTGGCCCTAAATACACTCGAGACTGAAATAGGACAAATAACCTAACTAAACTAAGTAATACGTTGAAATCAAAGTTATTAGGTTATTAGTCTATTGATTACGAGTCTAATGAACCAAAACACGACATCTAGTCTTAAGAATTGGTCAAAATTCAAATTTCAGTCGACCGAACAGTGGGTCATGCGACTAGACACCCGGATGAACTACAATCGCACGACTGAGTTGGACGATTGAGGCAATCGGCCGAATGACTAATACGAATGAGCTCAGTTGGCCGACTAAACCAATCGCAGGCTCAGTCATCCGATTGAACTCAGTCGCATGATTCAATCACCCGAATGTATTTAATCGCATGATAGGTCAACCGACTGAACTCAGTCGCATGGTTTAATCGCATGATTGAACCAGACTAAGTTCAACCAGATTAATATGAACTGGTTTTTGTTGTGTGGTGATCTAACGTTATGTGTCTTGTATTACAGACCTATGGCTGATCGGTGGTCCATCAACCCTAAGCACAACATCTGTGCTCACCTGGACGCCACAACTCGGAACAGCATCGAGTTTGCTGGGATCATTGCATTCCTACAGCGATCCCGGATCCACTGAGCTATATCCACTCTGTGCACTCCCTATAGGTCTGCTTAGCAGGCCTTCTGGGAGGGTGCAGCGGTTGACCGATCTCAGGAGCCTTACAGCATCCGCAGTACTATTTTTGGTCATGATATCAAGATTACAACTGAGGACATACATCGAGTACTCACTCTGGGTGACGATACTGACCACGCGACTAGGCTACACCCTCTGACGGTGAGAGGGTGCTTGCTCAGGATGAACTACTCTGGGTACATCAATGCTGTGGTGCTTAACAAAAGCAACCTCTGTCCCCAGTTTAAGTGCTTGGCGCATGTGATACTGAAGTGCATGGCGTCTAGGAGGGGTGGGTTTGATGACCTATCAGACCAGATTCAGAATGCCTACGTGGCGCTGGTGTTGAACCACCCCTTCAGCTTCTCGAGCGTGATATTTTCATACCACATTGAGAATCTGGAGGCTAAAGGCAAAGAGGATTTCTGCATGTACCCGAGGTTTCTCCAGATGATTATTGATGAGAAACTGCCCTCTCTTCCTAAGGATAGCCAGGATGCGGTGACACTCGAGGTGATGGATGACACGACCATGGGCCGCATGAAGGTCTATAGGGGGAAGCAAGTCAAGCGCCTGTGAAGAGACTTTTCGGGCATCTTGCCCAAGCTGATTACGTGGTGCCGGCAAGGCGAAAGTGGCGCCATGAGGAGAGTGATTTTGATGTTAAGCAGATAGCTCTACCCTCTGACGACTCAGATGATGATGATAGTGGTGATGGTGGAGATACAGGTCCCTCTCAAACTAGGGCCACTGCTGCAGATGTTACATCTCCACCATCTACCCAAGGTGGGATAGAGACTATCGGGTTCTATTAGGATTTTCAACCTGATGAGGGGGAGGAGAGTGATGATGGACCGTTAATGAGAAGGATGGGGAGCAGGGTGGTTGAAAGGATCTCAGCATCTAGTTTAATCAATTAGATTGGATTTGCAGCGGAATTAGCACACGAATTAGACAAATTCAAGCAAGAACACAAGAGATATAGCAATGAAACAGTAGCCAATAGTTAGTTTTAGAGAGAATTCTCGGTAAGATTGAGATGAAAACAAGAGAATTTGGATAAGAGCAATAGTTAGTTTTAACTATAACTAAAAAAAAGCAAAAGCTATGTACTAAAAATAGGATTCTAATCGATGAATCTTGAAAGGA
>BJCO01634549.1:0-11643 GCA_018326465.1 Flaveria floridana
TAAAAATTATAATGACAATATTTTATAAATATATATCTAATTTCATTAAGATTTTTAGTAAGCATCAAAAATGTATTTTTATAACATAAAGTTACAAATATTAAGAAAATCAAAATATTAAACCTACAACTTTATTAAAATTCTAATATATTTATTTAAAAGTACATAATCTTACAAAGTCGTAACCCTTTTTTAACAAGGTTGCATATTTTAATAAAATTGTCAACCTTTTAAAAAAAAGTTGTAATCTTAAGTAAAATATGTATCGTTTTTATAAAAAGGTTGCAATTTCACTAAAATTATGCAACTTTTTTTGTAAAAGGTTGCATTAGATCTTTAATGCAACTTTTATGATAAATAAAGTTGTATTAGAGTCAGACGCAACTTAAATAAAAAAAGTTGCATTTAAAACGTTGCATTAGCCTTACTTTCTAGTAGTGAAGCAGACCTGATATCATGTTTGCAACTTACATCTGTGCAAGATACCAGGCTGCTCCTAAGGTGTCTCACCTAATTGCTATTAAAAGAATTCTTAGATACCTTAAAGGAGCTCCCAAACTGGGCCTTTGGTATCCTAAGAATAAGGGTTTCAATCTTTATGGTTACACTGACAGTGATTATGATGGCTGTAACATCAACAAGAAATCCATATCGGGAGGATGTCAATTTCTTGGTGGAAGTATCATCTCTTGGCAATGCAAGAAGCAATCATGTGTCTTTACATCAACTACTGAAGCTAAATACATTGTTGCTGCAAGCTACTATGCTCAATGGCTATGGATACAGAATCAGATGTTAGACTATGGTTTCAACTTCATGGAGACTCCTACCCACATAGACAATAAGAGTGCTACTTCTATCACAGAAAATCCGTTCAAGAACACCAAGATAAAGCATATGGACACCAGGTATCATTTCATTCGAGATATAATGAGAAAGACTTGATCAAACTAGTCAAAGTACATTCAAATGAAAAATATGCGGGCTTGTTCACCAAAGCCTTTGATGAACGAAGATTTAAGTATTTAATTACGGCTATTAAGATGATCAACATTGATTAGTAAATATCTTTTATAACTCATTTGAAAATATGTCATGTCTAAGTTGTCCGTTTACAATCCTAAGCCTTGTTACAAAAGGTTTTCTCCAAAATTCTATAAGTATGAATTCTTTCGTAGATTAATTTACCCTCAGAAGAAATCCTTATTCATCTTCTGAAGGCAAATTCCTCTGCACAAGTATTCTCTCTAAGGAGGTTTTAGCCTGGAAGATCATTAGATCATAGATCAAGTTTCCCTCTGAAGGCTACTAACTTCTTCTCTCGGAAGAACACTTTACCCTTGGAAGCAAATTTGTCCTCTAAACATAATTTGCTTTGGAAGATAAAGGGGTTGTGGAAGACAATCCAGATAGAGACACAAGTGTTCTCTCGGAAGCAATTTTACTCTTGGAAGAAAACTTTACTGTGTAACGAAAATTTTTGGGCCCCATTCTACAAAAAGTAAGATTTTTATTGATGATTGTAGGAATATTTTAAAAGGTCTTTCTTACCGCCACTGTCAAATCAGCACCCAAAATGTCCTTTCACATTATCGGTTCGATTTTTACCACCATTTAAATATTTCTGACCTTCTTTCACTATCTTCTTTACCACTATAAAAGTCCTAAAATCTCCATAATCATCTTTAATCACTCTCAAATTACTCACTCTCAAACTCCTTCAAAACAATGGCCTTCAATCCCCAGCATAACAAGGTCCCATCCTTGACTCTTCCATGGATGCTGATTTTGCCCCAATCATCCAATTCCTGACCCGATCAACATATTTCACTGCTCTGACCGTACACCCAACCATTTTCTCAAACCATATGGCCGAATTCTAGGCCAATGGTCAAAATGACATGGTTAACGGTCCAAGGGTTATCAGGTCATGAGTATGTGGACAGGAGATTATAATTAGTGAAACAACCATTAGGGAGCATCTGGAGCTTCATGATAAAGGCGCCCCCATGGAATTCCCCAAACAAGACTTGGACGCCATATATACCTAAATAGGATATGAAGGAGACGTAAGCAAGTCTACAGTCTTCAAGTTGAATTTCTCCTATAACTGGAAATTCTTGCTTCATTTCATCCTGTACAGCTTGTCCAACAAGTTAGCGGGTTGGTATCAAATCCCTTATGATCTGGGTTGCATAGTCCACGGGTTGGTACATGGCCTCATATTCAACTATTCTAGGTTTTTGTTAAATAACTTACGAGGCAATCTCATTAGGAACACATTTTACATGTATCCTAGGTATATCCAACACATAATCAACTGTGAGTTGGATCAGGACAAGCGAGAATATGCAGATATTGGTTGTTCCTGAAATAAGACAAGATATCTTCAAAATGCTGAAGAAGATATCCTCTAACTTCACTAGAAGGTTCACAAATCTCATTCTGAGTATGCTTGAGCCAATGGATTTTGGTGACATCCCTGCAGACGTAGCAGGTGATGAACCCACACTAGACACCACCACTTCACAGCCAATAACTTCTTCCCACCCTATCAAAATCACCTACCCAAGATGCCCCAAACGAACCCTTGTTCAATATACTCTAATTGAACAAGTCCCCTCAGTTCAAGCCAAAAAGGCTAGAGTGGATCAGATGGCTCCCACTCTTCCAGAGGTCCAACCATCCTTCACAATTGACCTCAATATCAGTGTTGTGTCTCCTCGGTCTCAATCTGATGAGCCCATTATCCAAACCTTAAGCCCTCAGCGTGAGTCCTAACACTCCCTTAAGCAGCCAAAAAGGGACACCCACATTACTGGCTCAATGCCAGTAGATGTTGACCAAGGTCCCGACTTATTATAAATAATTGCTATATCCTTCACTAACCTATTAACCCAATCTGATGAGGATCTCATGTTTCCTCAGGGCTATGATGTTGATCTACCACACCACTCCCCAGATCAACTGGGCCCCAGGGAACCTTTGATTTCTAGCCTATATCAGTTAAGCCAAACTGAGGTGAGTCCTATAGGTGTGGAGGGGACTCATGTAAGCCCAGCTTCTACTACTAAGAGTGTCTCGTCGATCTATAAATAGAGTGATAACATTGCTGAGACTGAGTCTACAACAACCTTGCCAATTGATATCTCCGAAAGAGACATCAATTCACAAGGGAAAACAGGGCGCCAAGAAACCACATCTTGTGGTGTGTATGAACATACAAGATATGTTATCTCATCTCCCCGTGATTCTTCTAAAGGAGATAACGGAAGTATGCAACTCACCATTCAGTACCTACTTTATAAAATCTCAAACCTTGAATTTAAGGTTACGATTTTAGAAGACATGTTTGCCACTGAACAACTTAAGATTGAAAATCTCATGGCCAAACTAGCTGAGACACAGATTGAGAAGTCTGTTAAGGATGTACCAATTCAAGTCTCTTTAAGTTCTTCCTCTAGGTCATCTACTTATCAACATGATGCTACCAAAAAGGGGGAGAATGTACAGAGCCAAACACATGAGGATCTTACCCTGACCATCTCAACTCCATCCTCAACTTATCCTACACCATAATACTCCACAACTAACTTCCCACAGCTACCTCCCATTGCAATTCAAGTGGATCCCAGCATGCTTATTGATCTTCATAGATTCTTAACCAAGTATCTCATAAGCTCCTCACTTGAACAATCCTCACCCAATATTACAATGGCATACTTTGGAGCTAAAGAGCTTCAATGGTTAAGTGCGCCACCTACCATTGAGAAAGAAGTTGGTCAACCTAAGGTCCGTATTAAACCTGAGATTGACTTCGAAGGGGAAATAAGGACTCATGGCCTAGTAACTGAATCAGTTGGTATAGTAGTGATATTCAAATATCTTCTAAAGCTAAAGTTCAAGCTACAGAAGGGATCATTGAATTATCATCCTTGTTTGAAGATCTGCTTATCACAGAGGCTATCCTTGATCTAGCCTCTGAGGTAAACAGTGAGGACTTTCTCAAAATTCCTCTCTCTTCAACACCACAAGTTCAACCCTACTCTCCCCAACCTGAATTACCCAAGCCAGAATCTCCAAAGGATGAATCTTCCTCAGATCCCAAAGGTAAGAAGATGATGACTGCTGAAATGATTTTTGAAGAAGAAATGTTGGAAAAGCTAAAAAAAGGTAGACTCAACACTGGGAAGCTGTTGGCAGCAAGCAACAAGGCAGCAGTAGCAGCTCAAGAATCTATCAACAATAAACGAAGAGTGGAGGTGATAGATAGACTCATCAATCTACGAGTGGATAATAAGGAAATGTTCCTACTCCTACTTAATGAGCTTATAAAACTGGAGAAGGCAACCCTGCTGCAAAATGAGAAGGAGGAAGTAATAAGGTTGGCTGAAAAGGAAGAGAAGAGAAGAAAGAGAGAAAAAGATGAACAAAGGCAAAGGGTGCAAAGGATAGCCTTCTTATGCTCAAGGGGATATTCTCAGGAGGAGCTGCCTCCTCATGAAAATGATACGATCTTGTTCCTTTGTAACAAAGAACAAGATCAGATTAACAAGGAGAGGAAGAAGGCTGCAAGGGAGAATGTGAAAGAGAAGAAGAAGGAGGAGGAGGAGGAGGCCAGACTGGCGGCTGCCAAGAATAGGGGAGACAAAGCCTCGATAAAGGCTTATCTCAGGGCCCACGACTTCACAGGCAGGTAAGTAGGACCCACGTTTGAGAAAACCCTAAAACGACATGTTAGTGATATCAAAGCTGACATTTGCTAAGGAAGAAGGAAAGAGGTATACCTATCAAAACCGAACACCCAAAACCCAAAACACAACCCAAAACCCAACCATTACCCAAGCCATCCTATGAACCATCTAAGCCTCTGACCTTTAAGGAATTCAAAAAGATGAAAGGACAACTCTTCTAAATGAAGTCTCTTATGAAGAAGAGTCCATAACATTGAGATACATTGATGGCTCTTCTTGATCTGCCTAGAGGAACACTGGACCAAGATCTTTAACTATTGTCTACAAACTCTAATTCTCTCAAAGAAGAAAAGAAGAAGCTGAGAAGAAGACTAGTGACTTTACTAGAAACTAGCAAAGGGGATAAACTGCCGAATAAGCTCCTCACTCCTAGGAAGAAACTTATCCAGTACAGGTTCGATGACTCTTCTCATAACTTTGTTATGGATAGAGAGAATGGTGAAGTCAACAAACTTGACACACCATCTCTGCTACACTTAAGTAGATTTGACATTGCTGAGTTAGAAAAGAAGCCATTCTCCAATCCCTAAAACTCCTAAGTAGCCGCTCATATCAAAAATCATCTAGGCGGTCTTCATCTTGCTGAGTTAACAAAGAAGGGAGGAACTAAAGAGGAGTTGAAGCTGAGTAAGGATGAAGAAGAAGGTGCCACCATTAAAGAAAGCTCATTCCTTCAGATGATTCAAGGCACTACTTCATCCATCGTTAGATGGTAATATGACTATAATTCCCATGAACTAACTCTCTTCAGAGGGACAAAACAAAGGGAACATGTCATTCATAGCAACAGATTAGACCTCCTCTTTACCAATGACTTGTACAAACTTCTCAGCACCACTTCAGGAAGGAATAAGGAAACTGACAAATATCTCCTTTCCTTGGTATTAAGAGTTTTGAGAAGAATAAAAGAGTGAATTTTTGGTAGCATCAACCTAGGGGGAGTTTGTTGGATTAGATGAGGCTGGTGCAACCAAAAGTATACTTAAAAGATTTTGAGTACAACTGAATAAAGTCTTTTGAAGCAAAAGCAACTCTTCTAAAGAAAAACTGAAGATCTTATGAAGACTAAAGTATGAAGAGCTTCCAAAGGAAAACTAATTCTTCCGAGACTAAGTTGTTTTCCTTCCAAAGTGTTCAACATTAGAAGATCCAAGGTAAGGACTTTTGAAGAATGAAATCCTTAAGACTTGCAGAAGATTCGGAAGAAGTTGATCCCTTCAAAGTATAATTGGCCTCAGAAGAACTTATTCTTCCAAAGCTAGTTTACCTTTGGAAGAATCAAATATGGACCAATGGACATAAGTATGGTCTGACTGACACATGCTGTCAAGTTTGATATACTGCATGGTGTTTTCCCACCCTATGTAGTTGACCCTACTTTATTCCACTTTCACCTTTTATCAGTTAGTACAGTTACCAACTTTAGTAGTTAACAAAAGGTTTGTCAAGGAAATGTCATGACTACCTAATCTAGGATAGTGTTTTATCTTAGATACCTTACTTCTAGCAATGTAGTTTTGTTTAGAGGTAAGTTCTAGCTAGTTTTCTAAGTATAATCGGCTGTAGATAGTAGTATATATAGTTGATCAATGTAACTCATTATGCATGATTTGTAAGAGTCTTGTAAACACTGAGTTCAAAAGTAATATATACAAGTATCTTGGAAAACCATTTCTTGTGTTCATTAACTTAGTATATTATCATTAACTTAGTTTGAGACTCTACATCATCACACGAGTGAGACTCAGTGAGTTTGTGAGAAAATATTGTGTTGAAAGACAAACACTGATCCTGCAATGATTCGTCAACTACTCTAATTCTTAGATTATATACTCTATAAACCTTAGCTTGGGAAGAGTATCCAATAAAGTGTCGATCATCAGATTTCTCAGTAAACTTGGCTACGTATTCTTTAGAATTCAAGATGGTGAAAGGACATCCGACGGGTGGTCCATAGGACAACCCCTCATAATGTGAAAAGATGAATTTATCTCTCATTTAATCGTGTAATTATCTTGAATTAGATAACTACAGTTGCTTATGTTTCAGGTATGTTTTAGGAGCTAAAAATGGATAAAACGTTGCTTAGCATGGAATGGTGTGGACATGCGTGGAAGGAAGAAGAGAAGAAACAAAACATTCAGGGCTCCACCATAACTTATGGTAGCCACCGTAAGTTACGGTGGACCTAAAATCTTGAATTTCCCACCGTAATACAGAAGAGAATCACCGTAGCAGTTTTATGGCTACAGTAACTTATGGTGGGTAAAGATGACGAACAAAGTGTAACTGCCATATTAAAATCGTTTGGGAGGTGCCTTTTCACATTATCTCGATATCTGACGACTTCTGGGCAGAAAAGGGGTGATTTTGGCTATTCTTGCTTGGTTCCAAACATTTCTAAACAATTGATTTGTGTTTTCGATTCGTATGAACATTAATCCGTGTGTGATGATGATGTATCAAGTCATGCTTGGCTAAACCTTTGGTGATCATCCTAGATGTAAGGTTTGCTTTTGAAACACTATGTTTGTGCTTGAATTTCTAGAATAATAACTTTGAACGTTTGTTTGAGTTATTATGGTGTTTGGATATTTGTTTGTTAATTGTTGATTGTTGTTTGATGTTAATCTAAACCATACGTTCTTGGTGCCATTGGCAATTGAGAAATCATGGGAAGGATTAGGGTTGGATAATTGTTAGTTGATCATCGAGTAACAACCTCGCATTCTACAATCCAAGTACTTAGTTCTCCTTCATCACAAACAACTAATAAAGCACGAACCATGTCTATGTGGTTCTTTCTAGTAGGCATAAACATAAGTGTGGATTAAAACTTGAAATCTAGGGTGGTCACTTGTTCTTAATCTGTTACAAAAGTACGTTTTGATTTGCAATCTATTTAGTTAATATTAGTTCTTAAACCAAAACAATCCAACTTTTGATATTTAATTTTTGCATTTTAGGGCAATTGTAGCTAATTTACAAGACTATAAAATAAACACATATTCTACAAACTCCCTGTGTTCGATACCTTTTTACTACTATCTGAGTTGTAATTTGGATTAAATTTACGTGTACTGCGACAACACGTCAAATTTTGGTGCCGTTGTCGGGTAGTAGTGCGCAACGTGTGTTAGTTTATTAGTTTTGTTTTGTTATTTTCTGGGTTACGCTGGTTGTGTGTAGTGTGCAGGTTTTTCAGGTGTATGCATACCAGGAACTCACGCTCATCATCACCATTAGTGCTTGATCCAGAAATTGAACGAGCCGCTCGTAGGAATAGAGTCTTACACAGACAAAATAAAATCAGTGGTTCACCAATAGCATCTACATCACTCGTTATACCAAGCAGCACAATGGATCCACCATCACCACCTCCTAGTACGGGTCAAACAACACTATCCAAGCCTTTACCCAATCTTACATCAAAACCTGAGACTAAACCAACCCATACCCCGTTACCTACAAGTACCCACACCGAACACCCTTTTAGTTTTAACCCCTTAGCACCCATTCCGCCATTTTCATATTTCTTCCTAACAACCGGTCAATCATCGTCATCTCAACTAGTACCACCACCACAACCATATCAAACCAACCAATCCATATTTCATACTCCCCTACTTCTCAGATGCAACCGGATACACAATACCAACAACCTCAAGTTGTACAAACCTCGGGAGTAGGATGAGCTGGTGTTGATGGTGGTTATGGTGATGAATTTGGGAGATATAAGGAAGAAGAGTACACATACGAAGGAGATGCTGATAAAGGAAATTATGTTTATAGTCAAGGACAAGATATGCAAGTATATGAGAGACCACAACCACAAGTTGTGCAACAACAAATTATACCACAACAAATACAACTCCAAGTGAGGCCACATGGCCCACAATTTCAAGGGAGGATTCCTCCACAACATGGGGGAGCAATCTTTCAACCACCGCTTCAGTAATTCATTCCTCCAGGACCATAAGTTCAAAGACCAATGGGTCCTCAGTGACCAAGAGTTAGGTTGGGTGTCCCACGAAGGCATAATTGGGACGCTGCTAGGGGTATTGAGGCACACTTTCATCCAATCATCACAAATAATCCTTCACCGGTGGTCTTCCCTCAAAACAATCAAGGGAGAAAGTTTGAAGTCCGAACAAATTCACTTCAAAGTTTGCTAAAGTACAAAGGGTTAGCAACGGAAGAACCCTATTTTCATTTAGTAGCTTATGTCTCAATTTGTAACACAATTGGTGGTCAAGGATTTTCTACGGATGATGTCAAGTTGGTGTTGTTTCAATTTTCATTGGAGGATATGGCAAAGAGGTGGTTCTACACTTTGCCATCCGCTTCAATTTACACATGGGGTGAGATGCAGCAAAGGTTTTTGGAAGAGTTTTTCACAGCCTAAAAGACCAATGATGCTAGGAGAAGCTTGAGAAGCTTCCAACAACAACAAGGTGAAATGTTTCATAAGGCTTTTGAGCGGTTTAACTTGATGATCAAGAATTGTCCTCATCATGGAATTGAGTTATGGGAGTTGTTGAATGCTTTTCACGAGGGGCTTCATTCTAAAGATGCCCGGGATTTGATGTCTATCACAAATGGTACATTTGGTGCAAATTATGAGCAAGACAATTGGGCATTTTTGGAACAAATGGCGGTCACATCAAAGAGGAAGGCTCAATCATCAAGACGAGCACGACCGGTCATTACACGAACTCCAATTCATGCGGTGGATGACGGTAATATACAAGCTACAAATCAAGTTTATAATGTTTGTACAAATTGAAATGAGTTTGGGCATACCATAGATTCTTGCACGGTAACTTTTGAACAAGTGGAGGAAGTGAACGCTATTCAAGGTCAAGGGTTTGGTGGAAGAAATTACAACATGAATTCAAATACCTATCATCCGGGTTTGAGGAACCATCCGAACTTTAGTTGTGGGAATTCGGCGAATCAATCTGACCCAAATTTCCAAGGAAAGCCTCAAGGTAATTTTGTTCCTCGTCAACAATATCAAAATTCTCAAGGAAATTTTAGAGGGGTAAACAATCAAGGATATCAAAAGCCTTTTCAACCAACGGGAAATGATCAAGGAAATAGGTCGAATCAATCTTCATCAAGTGGTGGTAATGAAGTGATGGAGATGCTAAAGTCCATGCAACAGGAGATGCAAAAGAGGAATCAATTGGATGACGGTAGAGCTTAAAAAGATGAAATTCGAGACAAAGCTATTAAATCATTGACCAATCAAATAGGGCAACTTGCAACGGATGTGGCGAATCTCAAGAAGAACAAGGGCCAACTTCCTAGTGACACCAAGGTAAATCCGTCTCACAGTTCTTCTCGTAATATTCCTATTAACCATGTTAGTGTTTTGAGAAGTGGCAAAGAATATAAAACACCATCTTCTCCAGTTTTAATCGAGGGGGTAGTTGACGATATTACGGGTAATGAAAGTGATGATGATGTTCCACTGGTGACATCTAAAGAATCAAATAGCAAGACATCGGGGTTGGGTGAAAATGTAAGGAATGAAAAATTTGAGGGTGAAACGGGTCAAGTCCCATTTCCATCGGCCTTACTTGTCCCGAGTAGAAAAAATTTTATTGCATCAAGAGGTCCCCGAAAACAAGAATTGTGGGACATGTTTACACAAGTAAAAATTAATCTTCCACTACTTGATGCAATAAAACAAGTACCCGCTTATGCTAAATTTCTAAAAGAGTTATGCACACAAAAATGACAACAAAAGAAGAAAATGCCTAAGCGGGTGGATTTAATCGGGCAAGTAAGTGCGGTTTTGAAAGGGGAGATTCCTTCAAAGCTTCAAGATCCGGGTACGCCATTAATTAACATTCAACTTGGTAATTTTCAAAAGGCAAAGGTGTTACTAGATCTTGGAGCTGGGGTGAGCATTTTACCAGGGGGTTTGTATGACCAATACGACTTTGGTCCATTAGCAAGGGTAAAGACAACGATTGTTTTAGCCGATTTGTCTCATAAGCTACCTTGGGGGATGGTTCAAAATTTGATTATGAAAATTGATGAGTTCTATTACCCGGTTGACTTTTTAGTATTGGATTATTCATCCG
The DNA here is from genome assembly GCA_018326465.1 of Flaveria floridana. Lineage (NCBI taxonomy): Eukaryota > Viridiplantae > Streptophyta > Magnoliopsida > Asterales > Asteraceae > Flaveria > Flaveria floridana. Next base: position 10,850 of record BJCO01634549.1, read on the forward strand.
CGGACCCAAAACAACACAAAAATGTTATTTTGGGTCGACCCTTTTTGAGCACCGCACATGCCGTGATCGATTGTAGATTTGGTACAGTCGATATGACTTTTGGGAATCGAAAAATGCGTTTGAATGTTTTTACTAACAATTCTAATGCTGTTGGTGTTGATGAGTGTTTCATGGCAGATTTAGTTGACAGATGCAACCCGCATGAGTATGAGGATGATGGTATGGATGTTTGTTTGTTTGATTTTTCTGAACAGGTACATACTTGTGCACTAAGGGTTGAAGAGGAAAAACAGGATGCTATGACTTTGAAGGAAGGTCGACCACCATGGACCCACCAATTCGAAGGCTTGCCGGTGGAGATAAGCTCGGGTACTAAACCATCACTAGAAGAACCACCAAAGTTGGAGCTCAAGAACTTGCCAAGCCATTTGAAGTATGCTTTTCTAGGGGATAATGACACATTACCGGTCATTATTGCCTCTAATTTAGAGATGGCACAAGAACAAGCTTTATTGGAGGTTTTAAAGGAGAAAAAAGGAGCTATTGGATGGACGATTGCTGATCTCAAAGGAATTAGTCCATCAATCGTCATGCACAAGATAATCACCACCGAAGATGCAAAACCAACACGGGAAGCTCAGAGGCGATTAAATCCGAATCTAAGGGAGGTAGTAAAGAAGGAGGTAATTAAATGGTTGGACGTGGGAATTATTTATCCAGTTTCGGATAGTGCTTGGGTAAGTCCTACCCAAGTTGTGCCTAAGAAGGCGGGCATTCAAGTAGTAAAGGATGAA
>BJCO01634553.1:0-20112 GCA_018326465.1 Flaveria floridana
TAAAGTCTCTAGCTTTGCTGATGGTCTGCCAGACAAATGGGATCCATTTGTGTCTAATTTGAGGCAAAACGACATGCTTTCCACTTTAGACATAAATGATTTCATTCTGAAGTTAAGGGAGGAAGAGCTGCGTCAGAAATACAAGTCAAAGAAAGGATCCTATGCTCAGAATCCTGCACTCTACAATTCAGTTCCAACTCCTACTACTTCAGGCGCACCGCTTCAAACTACATTTGTATCTAACTCTTCTGCACCTTCCCAAAGCAACTCATCAGGAACCGAAACGTCAGGGTCAACTAGCACCCAATACATTGTTCCTGAGGCAAATACTACCAAGTTAAAGACCAATACCTTAATGTATGTATGATGAATGTCCATGTATGAAAGTAAAGAAAATGTTTTAAGTAAATGGAAAGTATTTTGTTTATAAACTAGAACTCACACAGCAACACTGACTTGTATGCATTTTCAGCTGGCAGGTAATTCATTGCTGAGGATGGCACGAGGGTGAAGCTACTTGGTAAATAAGAGACCGGCATCCATCTTATACATACATGTTATTTTTATCTTGTAATGCAACTAAATATTATTTTGTAACTTGATAATGATGTATTACTTGGCAAAAGTAATTATTAATGCATGAAGTGGTTTTTGTTAAATTATTCTACTATGATGTTTTTATGAATCTTAATATGTTTTAAATATTACATGCGATGAATGTCCAATTGTAAGCATCCCGGGAATGGGGCCTTACAAGTTGGTATCAGAGCTAAAGTTTAAGAGAATTGGGTAAAATATTTTCAAAACCTAAACTTAAACTGAGAATGGGACCAAGTGGAAGGATGCAAGCCCAAGTAGCAACGTGCCATCAGGTAATTTTCCTAAAGATAACCGGTATTATGTGTGTGTGTTATTTGAATTATGTGCTCTTACTGGATGTGAATACTGATGTAGTGAGGATAGGAAATTCTTGGGGTATGAAGAGTAAAGTAAGTGGCTAATCACAGTTGGCCACTGTAATTAGGGACTTACTATACTTGACATATTTGAGTTATTACCTGGAATGACCGTGTTAGTGTTTGAATCTTATAGTGTTTAGAGATGGCTGGTGGTAGATCATTAAAGGCCATATGAGGTGGAGTACGTGGTGGGCGTGGTGCTGGACCACGTGTCACGAGGAACAGGGCTAGGACTGCCTAAACAGCACCTGGAGAGCCCGAGATTCATCATCATGAGGGTGGTGATAAGAGTGCTAATCTGAGGGTCTCAGTGAAAGAGGCGGTAGTTGAGGAGGTTCATCAGGTCATGTAGACAATTCTACCATCTGTAGTGACCGAAGCTATTAGAGCTGTGAGGGAGGATGAGAAGAGGGAGAAAAAGGAGAAGGAGAAGGCCGCTGAGAGAAGGAATAATGAGAGAAGAGAAAGGGAGCAGCCCGAGGCTGAGATGGTTGCCTCCAATGAGGATAATGAGGAGGAGGTTATGGAAGAAACTACACGGGGCTGTAACTATAGGGCATTTCAAAGATGCAAGCCCCCAACATTCGACGGGAATGGTAGTGCTGCTGCTGCTCACCGATGTGTAAGGGAGATGGAGGCGGTACTTTATATTAGCGAGTACCGATAGGATCATAAGGTGAAGCTCGCTAACCACTCGTTGTGGATTTGGCCTTATGCTGGTGGGACAATATCATCCAGGCCGAGGGTAGCAGGGCGATTGGAAGGATAAGGTGGAGTGCTGGACTCAATAAAGTGCATTGAGAATTATTGCAAGAAAGTATGATGCTTGCCATTATCAAACAATCAACCAAATGTGTTTTAGCATACAAAGCATACATTAGAAACATATTAACATCATTAACATTCATAATAATCACTAACATATGTGTAAATTTCTTTTTCAGATTTTGTAGATAAAGGAATTTCTACTAAGTCACCCATACGGATGAAGTCAACCAATGCGGATGAAGAAGTCCACAGCGGATGAAGTCACCTAATGCGGATGAAGAAATCCATAGCGGATGAAGAAAGAATCCCACCTCGGATGAACAACTTCTTCACAGTGGATGAACAACTTCACCACAGCGGATGAACAACTTCACCATAGCGGATGAACATCTTCACCATAGTGGATGAACAAACAAGATCCATAGCAGATGACTTATTCTCCACAACAGATGACTTATTCCCACAGCGGATGACTTATAGACTTAGGATTAATTTTTATGTAATTTCATTTACGTAAGGGTACAATAGTAATTGTGTATAGCTTTTGTGTATAGGCTATAAATTGCACTCTACCCTAATCCTTTGTAAGCTTTTGAACAAATTATCAATCAAACAAGTTTTATTCTCGTGCATTCTAACACACAATCGCACAGACACAAACACACACAAACACACACTGAAATCATACATATTGATCATGGGTTTCCGCACCATGGTTAGTGTTTTTTGATTTGTGAGATATTTGCAAAGATTCTTGGAGAAATCAAGCTCTTCATATTGAATATTATTCTTTCAAAGTTCAAGTTCAATATGTTTGACTATATTGATTTTCATCTTGTGGTATCAGAGCATTGGCTCAATAAAACATTGATTTTGATCCTCTCAATCATCAAACATGATTTCAGTTGTCCATTAGCTTCAAAACACACATTCTACAATTTGTTCAATTTTCAAAACTCATCTTCTTCTACTCATAACATTCATTAAATGCAAATAAACATGATTTTTGAATCTGTTTATGTATTTTAAAGAAGTGTTTTTGATTTTATAGATTGAGATTTCAAACAAACAAGTTTTCTGTGGATTATTTGATGTAACAATACACTGGTATTGTTTATCATTGTCCAAAAACATCATCAAATAGAAGGTTTTCAAGTTAAAAAAACTCTTAAAAGTGTGAAAACCCAAATTGGGTTTTTAGGGTTTTTGACCTTGTTCTTGTGTTTTTCTTCGAATCCACTGCATTTGTTGAATATTCTAAATTCATTAGAGTGTTCATCATCACCAGACATTAGTGACAATCTCACTAGAAACACTTTTTGTTCAAAATGCAATCACCGGATTGAATATTTTGCATAATCATCAAACAAAAACCTTAGAAAAACTCTAGTGTTTTTGTACACACAATCCACGGGAATTGTGTTTTTGTTCTAGAACATTCATCAGCAAAATTTTGTCTTGGGCAAAAAGATTTCAAAACAAACCTTTTGATTGAAAAAGTTAACAAACAAGAGACAAATTGTTGTTTTTAGGGTTTTCTGTAAAAACGGTATCTTGACTTTAGAAAAAGGATAAAAAACAACATCATTCCTTCTAAAATCCATCTTGTCAACCGTGCCAAAAAAGAAACAAATCATAGGACATTAATTAAATAATTAACTAATTCCTTTATTTGGTAAACTATTAAAATTAATTAGTTTATCAATTTATCAAACAAATCCTAGAGACAAATTCGGATAAATTAAATTTTAACATCAGATTAAAATTTAAAACAATCAAGTAAACTTAATTTCAAGTTAAAATCGAACAAACATGTCTGACGAACTTTTAGGAACAAACAGTGGTCTCAAACCATCAAAACTGAAAAACAAAGCAGACTTCAAACAATGGAAGATCATGTTTCGTAACTAGATTATCTTTTAAGATCCAGATTTGTGGACTTCCATAACAAAAGGACCATACATTCCAGTGAACCTGGGTCCAGACTACAACATACAAAAACCAGTAAGTTTGAAGAACGTAGCTGGTGATGAACTGAAGAATGTGAAAACTGACATGAAAGCATAGAGTATTCTGGCATTGACATTCCCATTTGAAATCTTAACATGGGTTGAGAATTTCAAAAACAGCCAATAAACTGTGGAAAGTTCTTCACACAATGTGTGAAGGTAGTGATGAAATAAGAGAAAATAAGAATGAAAAACTGAGGACACATTATGAAACTTTCCATCACGTTCAAGGAGAATCTATCCCCCAACAACTTCACAGATTTGTACAACTTGTAAATGAGATGATTGTTTATGGTCTCAAATAAGAATCTATAGAAATAGACAAAAAGATGTTGCATACATTTCCAGAGAGTTAGACTTAGTCAGTGTCACTCATGAAAGCAACATTAGATCTGGGAGCACTATCATTGGATTCTTTGGTAGCTAAGGTGGAGGCACTAGAGTTAGATGAAAAGTCCAGAAACAACAACACTATTAGACATGTAGAAGCATACAAGTTCAAAGAACTACAACATACAGACAATGCTTTCTTAACAAGCATTGGTGAAGATGAAGGTGAAGAATTCTTAGACACTAGTGAGACCTCATTCTTCTCTGCATCAGATTCATCCAACAACAAACAAAAGTCTAAGAAGACTGGTGTTCATGCTTCTCATGAAACAACACCTCATGTCACACCTCGAGCCCAGGTAGGGTGGGACGTCACTGTTGGACCTCAACATTAAGACTGAAGCTTACCAAATTGAAGATCAAGTTCAGTTAACTTATCGGTACTGATCACGATAAAAGACGTTGATAATAGTAGACTAAGGGGGAATATTGTTGAGTCTGAATGATACTCTAATATTATCAACACAGTCAAAGTCAACAAAGTCAACGTCAACGGTCAAAGTCAACGCAACAGTCAACTCGACGCGTTCGTGATGAAGATTAGAAACAAGACGTTGAAGATATATTTGTCTAGGATGTTTATTGTTAATAAATATATTTTGTGTCGACAAAATATATTTAATCTTGTTTTTAGACATCTTGGGTTTTAATTGTAATTTTTAATTGTCATAGTTTAGGGTCCTTAGTGTCATTAGTAAATTGTCATTTACTATAAATAGTAAAGTATGGCAGTTAGGGTTTTAAGCTTGGAGGAGCTAGTGATTAGGGTTTCCTCTTTCAAATCATTTTGTAATCACATTTTGGATTAAACAAGGGTTTTATTTATTGTTCTTGGTGTTCATCCAAGTTCTTCATATTTTGTGGTGTTTGACCTAAAATCTTCATCAAATTCATGATTCAGGTGTTTCTTGGGACCAACAGTCACAGACTAGCAATAATATATGGTAGAGGAAACAAACCATCATAAGAGCATAAAAGGAGAGAACATCACATGGCATTAAAGTTTAAAGAAAAACCGGGCTAGAAGTAGGTCTAGCCCCCAATACAAATACATAATACATCAGTACAATTATTTCCATCAATATCAAACGTAAATTATTCAAATGGCTTAAAACAAAACAAGCCAATGCCATGGGTCATGGAGCTAGGTCAATGTCTTCTACAATAGCTAGACTCCTATCACAGATTACCTGAAACAATCTCAAAAGAAAATTTGTGTCAACTAAAAAGTTGGTGAATTCAAGTGCTTAAAGTTTAAAAACAAAAGGATTCAATAGAATCCATATTTAATTTAAAAGAATCATAGTTTCAGTGTTATGGGGGATCACAATCAACCCTGCACTCAGTCCCGGCTAGCCTATTCAAAAGTTAAGTGATACCGATTAATCCCGAAGGAAGAACTGAGCCTCAAAACCAGTGAACCATACCTGTCAGATGGTCCAACATAGTATCTTATAAAACCTATTACATGCCACAAACGACCGCGCAGGATCTCAGTATGGTACCCTTCCCGTTCATCACGGAAGGCACTATGTGTGGGGGATTCCCCAAGTAGATTTACCCATATAAACAAGCGGTTCACACAAGAATTAATGACTGTGATACAAGTATCAGCAGGTACCAACAATTCCGCAACATATAGCGTCATAGTTTAGGATATAAATAGTTTAGTTTAAATAGAGCATGCTTCATCCCAAAAACAGTAGTAAAAAGGGGGATCACTAGAACTCATCTTAAGATTCAAGCAAAGGATTCTTCGTGTACCGGGAAAGTCTCAAGTCTAGCAACCTATCATCACGATTTAAGTGATAAGCCACTGATTCTAAGGTTACGGAAGGTGCAGTAGGTGTGGTATTAGGTTACATGTCCAACTAGATTTTGGTTTGCTAAGGCTTGTATAAACAGTTTCCTTTCATAGTAAGTTCGGGTTTTCTTTGGGAAAAATCCATGTTTTGATATGTTTGATTATTTATACAAGTTATTTTAAGTTCACCAAATGATTATTAGTTCAAAGGGGTTGGTTTATAGGAATTTGGCAAAATTTACAAGTTAGTCCTCCAAGTTTCAATGTTTACATTTTCTACCCTAAAGTTTGCTTCTTTCTATTTGTTGAGTTTTATGGACATATAATAGATTTTTGGAGTTAAGTAAATCATTTTAAATATGTTAATTCCCAATTTTTCAGAATTTAGGTTCGGGTTTAGAATTTTTACTTTTTACGTTACCGGTTACAGTAAAACCGAAGGTTTTTAACGGTAAGTGTTAATTTACTATATTTTGAGTCTTATGCCTTTAAATATCATTTTAAGAACTTTTTGATAAGTTTACCATCTGTTGAGAATATATTTTAAGCCTCTTTTAGTTGAAAGGCTCGTTTTTAGGTTTAACCTGTTTAAACGCGTTTTTACCCGAAATTGACCGTTTAACACTTGTTTGACCAAATTTTCAAAACCTTTAAGTCTTATAGCACCTAACTTACTGAAATAACATGGTTTCTATGCATTTTTGGTTTCATTCCATTAATTCTAAGATTTTCCTCAAAACGTCACCCGGTTAATACCCGTTTTTAGTTAAAAATTCCTTTTAAATTGTCCTTTTACAATTTAATCAACAAATCTGACCTAAAACACTTTGTTAAACCTTTTAGAACCTGTAATTCTTTTTAAAATGGTTAAAGCCTAAGTTTTCTTATTTTTTTAGTCATTTTACCACCTTGGGTCCCAAAATAAGCTCAAAATTCCTATAAGTCCATACTCTTATTAATTTCAGTCATTAACATCACTTTATATACCTAATAACACCAAAACCTACTGAAATAATAGTTCCAAGTCATGGTTTTATCATATATCCCAAGAACAAGTTGAAACATGGTGATTACACCATTTTTGCCCATTACACAAGTGTAAAACGTTATAACGCATGTTTAAACATCACCAAAACATTATGTAACTTTAAAATAAGATTGTTAAGGGTTTCCAAAGTAGTTCTTGAGCATGTTATGATCCTTGGTTGGGAGGGTTTTCAAACAAGTGCATAAATGGTGTTATTTTATGTAAAAAGAGGGTTTCTAAGGTGTAACTTGTGTTCTAACCACATGTTTACCAACATAACATTGCATATACCTTTTGTAACTTTAAAACAGCTTATTAGAAGGTTAAAAAACTATTTTTTGAGCTGGTTACAATCTTTTCTTCGAATGGTTACAAGATATGCAAGTTAGATGGTGCAAAAACACCAAAAAAGAGGTGGTGAAATTCAGGTTCCACCTTTAGAATGACCAACATAACGTGTGAGATACCTTTAGTGAAGTTAAAATCTACTCAAGGACAAGATGATGGCAACAATTTTCTGCTACAACAAAGAAAGGTATGGTTTTTAAGAGAAAATTGAAGAAAACACTAGTTATAACTTGTTTCGGGTGTGTTGATGCTTACACTTAGTGTAGTTCTAGATTTGGAGAGTTTAGAGGGACAAGATGAGCTGGAGAATCTCGATCAAAGTCTGGAGTGTCTCGAACTTGAAAGAACCAAGCACTAAAGTTCCCAAAATCACACCTTCTTGCTTGTTTGAAGCTTGGCCGATAGATGTATGGTGTTGTTCTTTGAAAAACAAGGATGGAAATGGAGAGGATTTTGGTTGTGTGTGTGTGTTTACTGGTGAAAGGATCTGAGAGGGAGAGGGAGAAATGAAAGGAGTGTGAAGTAGGATGCATGAAATGGTAGTGGTGTAAGAGGTGGTAGTGTAGAAGGAAGGGGATAGGTGGAGAGGGGGCGGCCGAGATTTGGAGTCTAGTAGGGGTTTTAGTTTTCAAATTGTAATTGTAAAATAATATTGTGTAGTACTAATTTGTAGTGTAGTGTAGTATATTAGATGGTAAAGTTTAGTTAGTTGTTAAGTATTGTGCATGAGCATGCATGCAATTATTCGAGAATTATGGGTTCATGCGCATTTTAATTATCTCAATTAGAATTAAATTATGCAAGGGTGACTAATTAACTTTTACCGAACACTAAGTTTTCCTATGTTAAAGCTTGAACTAGCTAAATCATCACAAAATGGCACATGAAATAATAAAATGGTAACAATAATAAAAATAATAAAAATGCTAATAAAATTATTGGAAATGATACTATCATTTATATTAATTAAATGGGTAATGATGCAGGTTGATAAAGGTTAGAGTTATGACCTAAAGGTCGGTTGTGACATTCTCCCACCGTTAGGAAATTTTGTTCCGAAATTTTAGCTTCGATTATATTCAAAACGGTGCGTTTGAAGAGGTGCGGATAACTCTTTCTCATCTCATCTTCTTGCTCCCAAGTAAATTCAGGTCCTCGCCTAAAATTCCATCTTACCTTGACCTTGGCTATACGGCTTCGCCTGAGTTTCTTTACCAACAGGTCAGTGATCTCTACAGGCTCTTCCACGAAGTTCAGCTTGCTATTAATCCTTGCCTCCTTCAATGGTAACTCCATGGTCTTGTCTACCATGCACTTCTTCATGTTTGACATATGGAAGGTGTCATGTATGTAACTTAACTCCCGAGGTAACTTTAATTTATATGCCACGGGGCCAATCCTTGTCAGTATTTCAAATGGTCCAATGTATCTCGGGCTTAACTTTCCTTTCTTTCCAAACCTCATAGTTCCCTTCCATGGTGCTACTTTCAACATTACTTTGTCACCCCACTTGAAATTCCAATGGTTTTCGTCTTCTGTCAGCGTATTTCTTCTGACGGTCTCTGGCTGCTCTTAAACACTCCTTGATTTTGAATATCTTGTCGGTGGTCTCCAACGTGATGTCGGGTCCCATTACTTGGCTATCACCGATCTCACTACAACTTAATGGTGATCAGCATTTCCTACCATATAGGGCCTCATACAGAGCCGCCTTTATACATGCGTGGTAACTGTTATTATAGGAGAATTCCACCAAAGAAAGATTGTTGTCCTGATACCCACCAAAGTCAATCACACAATCTCTCAACATATCTTCTAAGGTTTGAATGGTTCTTTCATTCTGGTTGTTGGTTTGTGGGTTGTATGTAGTGCCTAAATCCAGACGGGTTCCTAGAGCCTGCTGGACTGATTTCCAGAAACGAGAAGTGAAGCGGTTATCATGGTTGGAGATGATTGGCAGTGGCACACCATGCCTGGTCACTATTTCATCGATGTACAGTTGAGCCAGCTTCGTCAAGTAGTAGTCTTCTCGAATCAGCAAGAAGTGAGCTGATTTGGTTAGCCTATCCACTATTACCCAAATAGGATCATGACCCTTAAACGTTCTGGGTAACTTTGTAACAAAATCCATCGTGACGTTATCCTATTTCCATTCTAGAATTTTGGGTTGTTGCAACGTCCCTGACGGTTTTTGATTTTCAGCTTTTACCATGGCGCACGTCAGAGACTTCCCGACATAAAGAGTAATTGTTTTCTTGATTCTAGGCCACCAGAAAAGTGCCTTTAGATCCTGCTACATTTTGTCACTTTCGGGATGAATCGAGTACCTAGATTTGTTGGGTTCGTCGAGGATTACCTCTCTAATTCCCCCGTACTTCGGTACCCACATAAATATTTATATATACCATCACCGCTCATCTCTAATCGCTTCTCCATTCCTGTTAACACTTCCTCTACTAATTTATCTTCCTTTAATGCTTCACCTTGAGCTTCTTTTAGCCTTGCGATAAGGTTGGTGTACACACTCAACCTTAATGCACGGACGCGAAGAGGTTTTTATCTTTCTTTCCTCCTCAAGGCATCTGCCACTACATTGGCCTTGCCGAGATGGTAGCGGATTTTGCATTTGTAATCATTCAATAGCTCAACCCATCTTCTCTGGTGCATGTTTAGCATCTTCTGATCCAGTATGTGTTGCAAATTTCTATGGTCAGTGTAGATAACGCACTTCGTGCCATAGAGATAATTCCTCCACATTTTGAGTGCAAACACCACGACACCCAATTCTAGATCATGCGTTGTGTAGTTCTTCTCATGATTGTTTAGCAGTCTTGATGCATAAGCAATTACCATGTTGCGCTATATTAGTACGCATCCTAGTCCTTGACGCGAGGCATCACAATAGATTATGAAATCTTCGACTCCTTCTTGGAGGGCGAGGATAGGTGCACTACATAGTTTTTCCTTGAGTGTTTCGAATGCTTCATCTTGCTCTCGTTCCCACACAAAGTTGTATTCTTCTTAGTCAAAGAAGTCAACGGTTGCACAATGCGCGAGACGTCCTTGATAAACCTTCTGTAGTACCCGGGCAATCCAAGGAATTACCTTATTTTGGTGGGGGTTTCTCGAATTTTCCAATTCTTAATAGCCTCAATCTTAGAAGGTTCAACTTGAATCCCATTCCTAATCCCTCGCATCCAAAATTCGTATTTGGAGAACTTGGCATATAATTGCTCATTCTTGAGTAACTCAAGAATCAGCCTGAGGTGCTTCTCGTGCTCTTCCTTACTACAGGAGTAGATCAGGATGTCATCGATAAACACAATCACAAACTTGTCAAGATATGGGTGGCATACACGGTTCATGAGATGCATAAACGCTGCTGGTGCGTTAGTCAGCCTGAAGGGCATGACAAGATACTCATAATGTCCATATCTAGTTCTGATTTGGGTATGTCTTCTTCTCTTATCTTTAGCTCATGGTACCCTGATCTTAAATCTATTTTAGAAAAATAGCTTGCTCCCTACAGTTGATCGATTTGGTTATCTATTCTCGAAAGAGGGTATCGGTTCTTTATTGTCAGCTTGTTTAGTTCCCTATAATCAATGCACATACGTAGGGTTCTATCCTTCTTCTTCACGAATAGTACCGGGGCACCATATGGAGAAACATTTGGCCGTATAAGTCCCTTGTCAAGTAGCTCTTTGATTTGTAGCATTAGTTCCTTCATCTCGGGAGGGGCGAGTCGGTACGGTGCCTTGGCTACTGGTGCAGCACCAGGCAGTAGATCTATCAGGAACTCAACCTTTTGATTCGAAGAGAGTCCTGGTAGGTCTTCAAGAAACACTTCCAGATATTCAAAAGCCACTGGAATATCCCCAATCTTCTTCTCCTCTTTAGCCTTCATCACATAGACTATGAAAGCTGGGCATCCCTTCATAAGACTCTTGGTAGCTTTTAAATGAGATATCATAGGATATAGGGTGTTCCTTCTTTCACCATGAACAACTAGCACTTTCTCGTCGCTCAAATCCTCCTAGTTTAATAGGCATCGGGTTTATCTTAAATGTACTTCCTTCTAGATTCATTAAGCAATCTTTGATGACTTTATTAGTTTCTAAGATGTTACCGTCAACTAATTCTACGGTAAACATATCAGTCAGGGTGCATGCACTCAAGTCAATCAAAGGCCTGAAAGTACTAGAGACAAAATTAGCAGTTGCCCCCGTATCAAATAGAACGGTAGCAGGATAGTTGTTTATAAGGAATGTACCATTGACCACATCAGGCTCTTTGCAAGCATCGGTTGGTTCCATCATGAATGCTCGTCCCTGAGGCTTGTTGGGTCTGGCATCCTTATCTCTCCCCAGCTTAGGATACTTATTCCTCATGTGCCCTGGATCTCCACACTCATAGCATTGTTTACCAGGCGCATACGTACAGTCCTTAATTAAGTGACCGGTTCGCTTGCACCTAAAATAGGGCATTGGGTTACACTCCCCCTAATAGTGCAGTTTGCACTTGTTGTAAAAGGGGCTTGTGCCTACATACAGCTTTCGTACATTTCTTCTTTGATCATCACGTCTAATACCTTCACCTGACCTCTTGCTTGAACTACTGCTGCTACCCATCATCTTCTTGACATCAACCCACTTTCTCTTCTTTTCTTTAGTTCTTCCCTGCTCTGTCCATCCAGCCCTAACCAGGTCATTAGTTAATCTACTAGTGAGATCCACCGTAACTTGTAGAGTCGTTTGTCTAGAAGATCGGACCATACTCCTAACTTTGGGATATAACCCCCAGATGAAACGTGCTACACCCTTAGATTCCGGTGTCACCAGGTGTGGCACCAGTCGAGACAGGGCTAAGAAGCGATTGATGTACTCAGTATAATTAGGACCTTTCATTTCCAGGCTTAGAAATTCAGACTCTAGCTTCTCGACTTGATTGATGGGGCAATATTTGTTGGTTATCAGTTCCATGAATTCGGACCAACTCATTCGGTTAGCAGCGTTTCTTCCCCGGGGTTGAGTAACCGTCTTCCACTATTATAAAGAAGATCCCTTGAGTGATTAGGATGCGAACCTCACCATGTGGTCCATCTTACACTCACTGATGTCCAGGACAGCTTCCATTTCATTAATCCACCAGTAAGTCTCTATCGCACCCTCGGTGGGCTTGCATGCCATGAAGGTTTTGTGGGAGCATCCATTCTTCAGTGCTTCAGCTTCCTCGTTGTTGCCCTCGTCGTTCCCGAATCCATCATTACCACCGTGGTTACTCCGTTCCGCATTGATTTGGGCAATGATGGTCGGAATGGCATTAGAAATCTGTTGTGCTATGACGTTGGCAATTCTCTCATCATTCTCTTGATTAGAATTCTCCCCACGAGATGTTCCTGGTGGAGTAGGTTGGTTTCATGTTTGTCTAGCCTCCTCATGGCGGCCTCTAGTAGCTCCTCGTCTTCCAAACCAGGTTCCTCTCCTAGTCAACATTCTAATAGCATCACAGATAATTTCATTTAGCATCACATAATTGGTTTCGAGTAGCCCAAGCATCATTTACCCTAATGTATCGCGTCCTAGAAGGAGGAAGTGTAATATACACACTGACTGGGTGTGAGAATGATATTCTCTATTTTTGTGAAACAACATGGACCGAATATGATGATTGAGTCAGTGATTATATGGCGGAATCATACAAACACAGAACATTGAATGCAAGAAACACTCCTAAATGCTTCTTTGTATCGATTGAGTTGAACAGTTACAATAAATGCTAGGGTTTGAGCAATATATAGTAACCGAACAACTTGGGACAAAAGATAGATCTTTGGATTGTCTAAGGTTATCTGAAAGTATAGAGTCTAAAGTCTTAGCCTCAAGTCTTAAGTCTAAAGTCGTAAGTCTAAAGTCACCTTACATACGAGGTTGTCTGTTCTATTTATAGGCTGACATGAAGCCTTTACAAAAAGACTAAAGTACCCCTATACATAATCTAGTCTAAGTACAAAAGGTCTTCATCAACATTTCTTTTGTTCATCCGCATTGACTAATGCGGATGGGTTGAACTCCATCAGTATTTGTTTTTCTTCAAGCGTATTAGTGTTTGGTCATCAGTATTGAGAAATGCGGATGAACAAACAGTTAGCGTATTTATTGCTGAACGTCCGTATTAGTTAATGTGGAAGAGTAAATCCTAGGCAGCATTGTTTGGCTGTCCGCATTTGTCAATGCGGAAGAACAAATACTTGTTAGCATTTTTTCTTTGGTCATTCGCATGTACAAATGCAGATAGCCGACAATTGTCTTCTTTGTTGATGCAGATTCTTCATCCGCATTGATTCTTGGACTTAGGGAGATTACAGCAGAACAACCATCATCCACTACTTGAATTGGCATGTATGATCCTTTTAGGGTCAACAATACTCCCCCTAAGGATTATACAGCCTATGGAACTTCAAGGTTTTGGAGGATGAGGTTGTGAAGATTCTTCATCCAGTATTGCTTTGATCATGTTGAAGAACTATCTTGCATCAGCTAACTTCTCTCTGCTCAGTACATGGATCTTCATTTGGCTTATAGTTTGGATGGCTTCAATGGGAAGCTTCTTCAAAGAGATAGGCTCCCAGAATGGCACAGTTGACATCCCATCTCTGTGAATCAGTAAAGATCCATCTGCATCTACCTCCAACTTCACAATGTTCCCAAATTGCAAAAGAGTCTTCTTCTTCCTCCTTTGCTCTCCCTTATGAAGTATTCTATCATAGGCCATCTTTAGAAGTTTTATGCATTTCAGAAAGAATTGCATATCAGCTTCTCCAAGCTTATTGCTGATATCCCTGAAGTGCCTTGTGTAAATGTAGTGGATATAGGACTCGTCAAGCAGTCTAACCTCATATCCACTAAACAGTCTGATTTCAACCCCTTCCTTTCCTCCCCATCTTCTTTCAATCACCAACTCATAACTCTTATCATCATAGTAGACATTTGAGATTGGGATGGAAGAATGAGTTCCATCTACCATATTTCTTTTCAAAGATTCAGTAGGCTTCACCTTGAGCCCAGGGAAGACTACTTCTTCAGCTGACTTCGTCTTTTTCTTTTCAAGTGGGTTAACAAAGGATCTATCTTTCCTCAAACAGATAGCCTTGAGAGATTTGAAGTTGTCTGTCCTTTTGAACATCCTCAAAATGTCTTCAAACTCATAACCCCTGAACATAGCCTTATGATTGATTAATCTCAGATTAGCTAGTTCTTTCAAGTCATGGATCTGCAGGGAGTTCCCCTGAGCAGAGTACTCTGTGAAGAATTGGACTAATCTTGAGATCCTCTTGACCATGAACATGTTCTAATCACTGTCATACTTCCAGGCAATTATCTTCAAATCAGTCTTAGCTTGAGTTGTAGACACATCTCTAATCATCTCTTCAGTGGTGAGTCCTTCATGAAGCTCTATCTGTGAAGGCTCAACAAACCACTCAGGATAACTATGGAGTATAGGTGCCAAAGAGTCATGATCTCTATGGGTGAGATGCATGTCTTGAGCGGAAACTCTTGATCTAGGCTACTTTCTTGTTATCTCTTCTTCCATCTTCTTCAGCCTATCCTTCTTCTCATTAATCATTCTAAGGATGGCATCCCTTAGAGAATTTGTCTTCATATTCCCTAATTTTCTTTTGGTAAATCCCTATTCAGACAAATAGTCCTTTATTTCCTTATTAGTCATACTGTAAGGATCAGGATATAGAGATTGAGAAGAAGATGTTTTGTTTGGCTTTTGGAGATAATTTCGCACAGGAGCCTTGGGAGAGTAAGACCTTTCATACTCAGTCTCAAATATAGGGTCCAGCAGTTTGTTCAGCTTCTCTTCTTCTGCTATCATCCCCTCATATGTCATCCCAAAAACCTTATCAGGGTCATAACCATGGTCAATCAAGAATATGGCCTTTTTCATTAGATCATCTGACTTGGCCTTCTCAACCACCTCATGAACCGATGGTTTCTCCTCTTCAGGGCTTTCCTTAGCTATTGGTTCATCAACCATATAGCCACCCTCTTTTTCTCCTTCTTCTAAATCAATGACCTCAGCCTTCTTTTTCAGTTGAGCTTCAGCTTTTTCGTGTTGTTCTAAAAATTCAGCAATTGCTGCAAGGCTACGTGGGTCATCCTTTTGCTTTTTCTTCACCAGTTCTTCCTGTTCAACCGGCCTTTTTTCCTTGGCTTTTTCATCCAAGTACTTCCTCCTTCTGGTGTAGGTTTACACTATGGGATCAGAAGAGGATTCAGCTTGTTCTGCTTCTTTGGGCAGTGATTCTGATTCAGCTTTTTCTTACTCATCTACAGCAGCAGCAACAGATTCTCTTTGCTGCTGTTGTTTATAAAGCTTTCTGATTAACTCTTTTTGCTCATCAGATAGGGATACAGCAGGTACTATTTGTAAACTCAATTCCTTCTCAATTGGGACAGGAGATTGAGGGATAATCATTATTGGTTCAGTACCTCCCTTCTGATTGATTATGAAATCCTAGAAGTCATGATCAATGATAAATTCTTCAGCAGTGAAGGAGTCAAGAGCAGAGATTATGTCACTGAATTTAGCCTCTTCAGTGTGAGCTTCTGCTGGTTCACTTGAATACACCACCATTTCTATACTTGATTCATCTTGTTTAGTTCCACTAGTCTCTGCCTCCTTTTCAGGCTCAATGAACTTCATTTTTTTGGCCTGTAGGGAGTCATGATCACTTTCCCCTGATAAATCTTGATCACTATCATCTTTGTCACTTTCCCTCTTTCTCTTCTTATCTTTACCATTATCTTGATCATCTCGATCTTTTTTAGCTTCTTGTTTAATTCTGACTAACATCTCTAACTCTGACACTCTCTTGTTTAGAGATGCTACCTGAGCTTGCAGATCAATGATAGTGATAGCTTGTTCTTCAATTAGCACTTCGTGTTCTTCCATTGTAATGGTTTGGATGGTCAAAGTGTCTAGGTGACCACTTACTTCATCCTTTGAGTGCTGAAGAGCTTCTTTTAATTTCTCAATCTCCTCATCCTTTTCTTTCTTCTTCGCCTCATGCTTACTCTTTATTTCTTTCAGCTCTCTTTCTTTTTCATCCATCTCCAGAAGTCTGTCTTGAATGATACCAGATCTTCTTTTTAGGAGATTTTCCATCTTTGATACTTTCTTCAGAAGCTCAGAGATCAGTTCATCTTTTTCATCTGGTTTGTTGATCTCTGATTCAAAAAACTCTCAGAAGGAGCAGCTTCTAAAATCACTTGCCTTACATGCATAGGCATCTGATCGTCCTTATCATCAGATGATGATTTGGATTCATCTGAGGAGCTGGCAGAGTCACCAAACTCAGCATGAGCAGTAGAGGGAGATGAAGGAATGGTGGATATGGGTGAGTGATGAATTGGTGAAATATGGGGTGAATGAATGGGTGAGACATGAGGTGAGTGTATGGGTGATATATGTGGTGAGATGATTGGTTGTGCTTGAAGAAATGGGATTGGTGATCTTTGTGGAGATGGGATTGGTGTAGGTACAAAGGGTGAGCCTATATCAGTTGTATGAACAGAAGGTCCAGTGTGAAGATCACCACCTACATCAACTTGTGGTGACACTGACCTTTGTCCTTCTTCAGCCTTGCTAGCTTGCTCCTTAACATTGTGTTGACTTAGAACAGCTTGCTCTTCTTCTGGAACAGGCTCATTCAAAGCAGCTGCCTGTCCTTGATCCTCAATACCCTCAGCTGGATTAATTTGTTGAAGCATCCATGGTAGTAGAGGAAAGAATGTCCTACTATAAAAGTTCCTTGGATCCCTTTTCTTCAAGTAGTTGTAGGACTTAGCAGTGTAGTGAGGAATGTCCATCACTGGTCCTACAGGTGCTATGTCTGGAAATGCTTCATTGATCAAGCATTGAAGAAATCTTGGATACATGAGGAACATGTATCTTCTACCCTCTTGGATGTTGGACACCAAACCACTAAAGACATAGGCTTACATGTTAAATGGTTGGTTTGTGCACATAGCACATATAGCTGATGATGTGGATACAGGAATGTCATTCCAACCAGTCTTCCTTTTAGATAGATAATGTTGGAAGATATGAATAAGGAATCTCCATTCTAGGTCTACCAGCCCTTTCACTATTTGCTTCCCTTCATATCCACCTTCATAGACAATGTTGGCAAAGAAGGTCATCATTTCTTCATCATCCAACTCTAATGGAGTATCAGCATTATCCACAAACTGTAGACAATGTCTCACAGTTTACTCAGTAATCACCGGAGTGTGATCCTTAGAGATTCTTCCTGTCAAAGTTCTCACACCATCTATGTCTGCCACTTCAGCAGTTCCCCAGAAAGATCTAATGAAGTTCTCATAGATAATAGGCCTGACAGTAATGGCATGTGCCATTCTAGTAGTTGGGATGAATCTGATCATATCTCTTAAACGTTCAGCCTCAGGAGCATCAGGGTCAAGATAACCACTGACATTATGGAGCTTGCTCCAAGTAAGGTTTGCATCAGATTCTGCACAAGATGCATATGTGTTAGATGTGAATCATTGTTTATCAAGTACATTGATGAAATCAAGTTGATTATTTCATTTTGACTTTTTAGTGGTCAAAATTAAGCAATCAAAGGGTACTGTTACATATGAATTTTGACCTAATCTTGATTTAGCAATGTATGATTTTGTTATCATGCTTTATATGTTATTTTGATATTTTATTTTCTGATTCAACTTCGTTTTTCATTTCAAACATAAGTTTTGAGATCACATTTTAAGTTTTGAAGATCCCCTGTTCACCCGAAGGATAATTAGGGTTTTGAAAATCAAATGTTCGTGTTGATTTTCAAGATCTTATGTATCATTTAGCTCGAAAATGTTCATCAATCCATAGTTTGTGGATGTTTTGTGATTCTTTCAGTTCTAGGGTTCTGAATTTTGAAATGAGTTCATCGACTGTATCTGAGAATCACCTTGTCTTTCGATAATATGATGGTATAGAATCAAAATGTAGGCACTATCAGATTCGATGAACACTGAATCTTTTGATGATGGTGATGAATCTTAATAATGTATGAAGAACAGTATGAATGGTGTTTTTCGTTCGTCGCACTGTATAGTCTCTCAAATTTGAAAAGTATTAAATGAACCATAGTGATCTGTTTATATAGTCCTTTTAATGATCTTTTAAAATCTTGCAAGTGTTAAAAACAAATGCGGTCGACTACTGTAGTGCATGCGAGTGGTGAAAAACAAATGCGATCGACTACTGTAGTAAGTGCGGAAGACTAAAACAATCAGCATTTGTTTACTTTAGCAAATGCGGAAGAGTAAATTCTATCAGCATTTGTTTACTGTAGCAAATGAAGAAGGTTTAAGTTCAGACTTTCTAACACTGTAGCAAATACGGATGCTTTAAGTTTACATACGTCTTTGCACTGTAGCAATGCAGATATTTTACTCAGTCAGCATTTGTACACTGTAGTTAATGCTGAAGAACAATTGTCTTCCTGAATTTACTTCAACAAATGCAGAAGAACAGCTGAGTTGTCCGCATTTCTTGAACTTCTTCTAAAATGCAAATATAACAAAGTTCAAGTATAGAATTTCAGCCATATTAAAGAGATGCGGCTGAGAAAACAAATACAGATGACCAAATTTCTGTCTGCATTGGTTTTCACACTTGAAAACTGTTAATATTTTTGGTGAAACTAATGTGGTAGGGTTAACTTATCCGTATTACTTTCACTTGTGTTTTTCATCTCCAAACCATTACCTGCATTGGTTATTGGCTTGGGTTACCTTCACCCGCATTAATCAATGCACTTACCTGCATTAAGTTTTCAGATTGTCAACACTTAATGTTTCTATTGTGGATGTTTTTGGTTGAGCTTGCTTTGATGCTTGAACTTTATAAAGATGAGTCTTTGCTTGTTTGTTATGAAGTTTTGTCTGTTTCTTAAGTTGTCAATTCTTGATTAGATTGACTTGTTTATCACAGATGAAACAAGTTTCCCAGTGTTGACTGATCTTGGACTTTTGTGCTTCAAAATGTTTGCAAGAAGCTAAGATAATATGATATAACTTCTGCACCAACACAGTTAGATTTTCTGGTTACTTGTGTTTTTGATTGATTTTTGAAAACATCTGTACATTGATAATCAAAATTTTAATTACTCCCCCTAAAGTTTATATCTATATGAGATAAAAACTTTAAAGAGCTAAAATTTTTGAAAAGAAAATCTTTTTGTGATTTTTGTACAAGAAGTTGAGATATACTTTTCTTTGGGATCATATCAATCTTACCTTTCACAAGTGCAAGCAATCATTAGTAAAACAGACATGTTCATGAGCATATTGATTGAAGGTATGTTTATCCTCTTAAACTCATACTTGGTTAATATTTTGATCCAAATGATCTTATCATGTTTTGAGTGAATTGGGTATTCAACATGTACCTCATACTCAAAAGCATGTTAAGGTTAACTATCTGCATGCAATGTATGGTAAAACTTTTAACATCTTACTTGACCAGGTTACTTAAAATGTGAAATCTCATGTTACTTGATCCTCATTGGGATTCTTTTATTTTTGATCCTTTTATCACTTTTGATCCATATTGGGATTCTTTTCACTTCACATTGGAAGGTGATCTCTTAGGATTCTTTGTTTCATTCATTTTGAATGATTTTTATTCTGTTTGTTTCATCCAAGTTGGATGTGTTCCTCATTGGGAATCTTGATGAATCATGACATCAGCACTATGTGCTTGTTTCTCCAG